>PVKC010015191.1:0-21605 GCA_004027635.1 Crocidura indochinensis | reverse complement strand
CAAGAATTTATCCATTTCTTCCAGGTTCTCATTTTTAGTGGCGTAGAGCTTCTCAAAGTAGTTTCTGATTACCCTTTGAATCTCTGCCATATCAGTAGTGATCTCTCCTTTTTCATTCCTGATATGAGTTATCAAGTTTTTCTCTCTCTCTTTCTTTGTTAGTTTTGCCAGTGGTCTGTCAATCTTGTTTATTTTTTCAGAGAACCAACTTCTGCTTTCGTTGATCTTTCGGATTGTTTTTTGGGTTTCAGTTTCATTGATTTCTGCTCTCAGCTTAGTTATTTCCTTATGCCTCCCTATTTTTGGGTCCTTTTGTTGAGCACTTTCTAGTTCTATAAGCTGTGTCATTAAGCTACTCAGGTAAGCCCCTTCTTCCTTCCTGATGTGTGCTTGCAAAGCTATAAATTTTCCTCTCAGTACTGCTTTTGCTGTGTCCCACAAGTTCTGATAGTTCGTGTCTTCATTATCAATTGTTTCCAGGAATCTTTTGATTTCCTTTTTGATTTCATCTCGGACCCACTGGTTATTCAGGATGAGGTTGTTTAACTTCCAGGTGTTAGAATTTTTCTTCTTTGTTCCTTTGGAGCTGACAAATAATTACAGAGCCTTGTGGTCAGCAAAGTTAGCCTGCAAAATTTCTATCCTCTTGATATTTTGAAGAGATGTTTTATGTGCCAGCATGTAGTCTATCCTAGAGAATGTCCCATGTACATTGGAGAAGAATGTGTATCCAGGTTTCTGAGGATGGAGTGTCCTATATATATCCACTAGGCCTCTTTCTTCCATTTTTCTCCTCAGGTCCAGTATATTCTTGTTGGGTTTCAGTCTGGTTGACTTGTCCATTGTTGACAAAGCTGTGTTGAGGTCCCCCACAATTATTGTGTTGTTGTTGATGTTATTTTTCAGTTTTGTCAACAATTGTATTAAATATTTTGCTGGACCCTCATTTGGTGCATATATGTTTAGAAGAGTGATTTCTTCCTGTTCTACATACCCCTTGATTAATATATAATGTCCATCTTTGTCCCTTACAACCTTCCTGAGTATAAAGTTTGCATTATCTGATATTAGTATGGCCACTCCAACTTTTTTATGGGTGTTGTTTGCTTGGATAATTTTCCTCCAGCCTTTTACTTTGAGTCTATGTTTGTTCTGACTATTCAGGTGCGTTTCTTGTAGACAGCGAAAAGTTGGATTGAGTTTTTTGATCCATTTAGCTACTCTGTGTCTCTTAACTGGTGCATTTATTCCATTGACATTGAAAGAAAGAATTGTCCTAGGATTTGATGCCATCTTTATATCGAAATTTGGTGTGTCTTTTGGTTAGTCTTGTCTTAAATTAGGTCTTTCAGTTTTTCTCCTAAGCGTGGGTTTGAGTCTGTAAAGTTTCTGAGCTGTTTTTTGTCTGTGAAACCCTGGATTTTTCCGTCGAACCGGAAAGTGAGTTTTGCTGGGTACAGTATTCTAGGTGAAGCATTCATTTCATTCAGTCTTGCCACTATATCCCACCACTGTTCTGGCCTTGAGTGTTTCTGGTGACAGGTCTGCTGTAAATCTCAAGGATGCTCCCTTGAATGTAATTTCCTTTTTTGATCTTGCTGTTTGCAGAATTATGTCTCTATCTGTGGGATTCATCATTGTGACTATGATGTGTCTTGGGGTATTTTTTCTGGGGTTTCTTTTGGTTGGTACTCTTCAGGCATGCAAGATTTGATCACATATATTCTTTAGTTCTGGAAGTTTCTCTTGAATGATGTTCTTGACCGTTGATTTTTCCTGGAAATTTTCTTCCTGTGTCTCTGGGACTCCAATGATCCTTAAGTTGTTTCTGTTGATCTTATCATAGACTTCTGTTTTCATCTGTTCCCATTCTTTGCCTATTTTTTCCATTGTCTGTTTGTTTGTTTTAATTTTTTTTCCAATCTCTCCCGCTGTATGGAGTTGTTATTTATCTCATCTTCCACAGCACCAATTCTATTCTCAGCTTCTTCTTCTCTGGTGTTGAGATCATTTATTTTACCATTCAATTCATTTACTGAGTTTTTCAGGTCTGTTAGTTGACATGCTATTTCAGTTTGGAGTTTTGCGATTTGTGTCAACATATTTTCTTGGTTTTTATTAGTGTTCTGCTCAACTCAGTCCATGGTTTCTTTGAGTTCTTTGAGCATCTTCCATATTGTTTTTCTAAAGTCCTTATCTGAGAGTTTGATTAGTTCGTTGGTCATTATCTGGTCATCAGAATTGTCTTCTTCGTTCTCTATGTCTGACGCTGGCCTGCATTGTTTCCCCATTGTCACACTAGAATTGTGTGTTTTTCTACGTGTTGTGGTGGTATTCATTTTGTAGATGATGTGCACAGCTGGACACCTCTGGTTCTAGCCTTTCTGGGTGTGTTGATTAGCCTACAAGTGAGTGGAGTCTTCCGTGGATGAGGTCTCTGAGAGGATCAAATCTTGGGCCTAGGCTTACAGCAGAGAAGACAATCTAGAGAGAAATGCTGGGTTTCTGTGATCCAGAACAGTCCTTAGTGTGTTTTTTTCTCTTCTTGTTGCATTGATTTGCTATCCTTAGAAAGAGCGCACGGACTTGGAGTGAAGCGGAGGCCGTGCTCTTCTGCAGCCTATTATTAGCCTATTATTAGACTTACAGTTCTTAGCAGTAAACCCTACTGGGCAGGCATGGATACGGAGAAATTCCCAGGCTGACGTCACAATCAGGGGACCTTGCTTTGCAGAGTACTTGCGATAGCCGGTTTTAAGTCTTATGAGGTATTCCTGGGTGTTTTGCCCTAGGCTAGACCTCTGGGAGAGCGAGTCTTTTTCGGGCCAGTTGGTCCACTCCCAGGAGGTCCGCAAGTCAGCAGAGGACAAAGAAACACAAAGAAAAGACAAGACTTACAGTTCTTAGCAGTGAACCCTACTGGGCAGGTGTGGATTCGGAGAAATTCCCAGACTGACGTCACTCACATGACATTTTCTTACTTATTATTCTATAGCTATATTTAATCTATATCTATCTATCTATCATCTATCTATCTACCTACCTATCTATCTATCTACCTAACTATCTACCTATCTATCTACAGGTGAGATCATCCTGTGTCTTCCTTCTTGTAATTTCATTCAAGAAGATATATTCTACTTCCATTCAGGTTTCAGCAAATTAAACAATTTTATCATAAAAGGATATGACTTTTAATTATTTTATCACATTTAAAAGTTGAATATATTCTTTTCTGTAGTTATCAGAGAACAACAGTGTATGTTAAGTCAATAAAAAAAATTCCATTGCAAGAACAAGGAATTAATTCAGTTCTCATTTAGTAGTAAACAATTTAACCTAAACTTGAAAATATGATGCATTTTATTAATTAACATGGAAAGCATACATATCATTATAGAGCTACCATTTGTGAGACAAAATATTTGCATTTCTCTCTTAACCATTTATTTTACAGATATCAATTTTATTAGATTTCTGAGCTCTATTCTGAGTCATATGGAAAAGATTTGCAAATACTAATGTGCCTGGAAAAGTGTCTATATAATGATGCCCCAATTAACCAACTTTGCAAGCAACCATGAGTGGGGGCTGCCTTCACCAAACCTTCAAACTTCTGTTAGAAACATAAACAAGCTAAATATATGCATAGGGATTCAGTCAGATGTTTTCTTTTGCTTCTAAGAGCTACAGGATTGAACTCACCAAATAATTTTGCTAACTTACAAATGATGGTGAAACTTTTTTTTAATAGACTCTACTTGGGGCTGGAAAGATAGTATAAAGGGTCTGCCTTGCACACAGTGATGTGGTTTCCATTCCTAACATCTTCTTGAGCACCACTAAGAGTGATTGTGGAGTGCAGAGCCAGGAGGAAGGCATGAGCACTGACAGATGTGACCCTAAAGCAACTAAACAAACAAAATACAAAGCAAACCAAAAATCAGAAAAAGTCCTAGCACTCTACTCTGAAGGAAATAGCTCAGTGTTTTGGTAAGAATTCACAATGTTCAACAAGGAAAAGAGAAAAGGTTTTACATTCAAGTATTCCTAATTATAAACAAAGTATGCCCAGTATTCCTCTATCTGGCTTTTAAGTGAATGAATGAATTTTCTTTATATTCAGTAACTACATTTTTATCTGAGTCTTATCTTTCCGCTTATGGTGGCGGCATATTTAAATACATTCTTTCATGTATTGTTTGACCATGTTTCATTTAATTAAATCCATAAACTTATACTTTAATTAAATTTGAAGACTTCAAAATTCAGGAACTTAAATTCATTATATATTTTAATATTAAATGAATAAATAATATAGTAGCAATTAGTATGTAATCACTGCCATTGTTTAAATTCACTAATGTAATGGATTTAGGGCATAATATAAGTCTAATATTAATATACTTTTAGATCACACTTGTATATCTATTAGTACATTCTTATAAAAGCATAAATACACGTTTTTGCTTCAAAATTTTCATTAAATATTCCAATAACATATCAGAATGCTGGTAATAGTGAAAGTTCTATTGTTCAGTATTTCAAGCTCTCCTCTAATAAATTGCTGACAGCTAAAAAATTTACAACTTCTTTACTGTTCAAACTGTGAGGCCAGAAATATCTAGATTTTCCCTGTCTTTTGACAGAATTAAATTGTATTTTTGATGTATCATACTGGAGAAACTCTTTGTCATGACAAGGTGCAATCCAAAAAAAAGTATATATATGTAAAGTCTATTCAGATGTGACAAATTGCAAGTGTATTATTTTTAATTTTAAATGCTAGCTATCAATTCACACATTTGTACAGTTATTTTGAATTTAGTAAAGAAAGCAAGTGGAAAATAACCTAATATGTTTACAGAGAGTGTGAGCAAGTCACTCTTTGCCTGATTTATCTTTATAAAATCTCCATCATTTTATAATTATGATGTAGTTTGTGAGTGCTATTTTCAAAAAATATATATATCACTTCCTAGAATTTAAAGCTCTTAGTACATATTTGGCATACATTGCCATTATGTCTAACATTTATTCTAAAGAGCATTAAGTGGATCACAGTAAATTATTTTGACCACAACAATATTCAGATTTAAAATAAACAAAGAACATATTTGATTTTATCAACTGATCACTTCACCTGAATCATTGATTTCATCTATAATGGAAATGAGAATGAGAAGTCAGACAAAATGAAAAGATACAGGTTAGAGATGGGACAGAATGGAGGAAGAACTCAAGAGAGAGACAGTACAGTGCCCAGCTTCCAATCCTTCAGGTAAATGCTCTTTGTACTCTAAGAGAAATATACCTGCCATATACGAGTGGTCTAACTATCATCTTGGTGCTTGGAATTGTGTACGTGGAATTGCATGAGGCCCTGACACCTAAGCTAAAGACAGCCATTTCTCCTTCTGCCACGGATCAATGGGTGAGCATCAATAGAAACACCAGGTTGTGTTTCAATTCTTTGTTTCCTTTATTTACTAGTTCTGAGATTTGGTTCAGGTCATACAACTTCATTGTGTCTCACTTTCCTCTTATTCAGAATAGAGAAACATTTATTTCTAATGCAATTCTAGAGAAGAGATAAGGCTTGTCATTAAATTTTAGATTGAGAAGATATAATAATATTTTACATTGCTTAGTCACTAATAGATCAAATGATATATTATTTAAAACATTTGAAGTAATTTGTGGCAATATATATTTCAGTGTAAAGTGTCATATTTCTACATTTGTATAAAATACACTTTGATCACCACCAACAGCCCAATTTTCCTTCACCAGCATATATGGAGACAATTGTTACATTTCCATCTGATTGTTTTAGTTAGTACTACCAAATAATTACAAAAGGAGAATATTAATATTTTATCTTTATAGAACGCATCCCCCCAGACTCTTACAAATTTTTTTAAAATACCATGAAAATAGAAATTCAGAGATAAATAACATATGAAATATTTGAGTTGGAGGGTTAAAATTATGAACAAATATAATATTTAATTTTATATATGGTGATGAAAATATTCAGAAATTTCTTTGAATATCCCTATTTCACAAAACAAAAAATCTTTTAAATTGATCAGTGATCATTATGAGTGCCAAGATTCTAGAAAACTTTTTAAGAGGATCAATGGTAAATTATTAGCGACTCTTAGTCCTGCTGCTTAATCAAGAGTCTTAATTCTACAACTGTTGATTTTTCTGTGTCCCTGTTTGTGTATGTGTGTGTGTATGTGTGTGTGTGTGTGCACGCGCGTGTGCTTTATACGTCTTGCTTATCCTTACACTCAAAATTCCTGTCACTTGAAGCACCTATTCTGTGCAACCTGAAAAAGTCAAATTCAATTCTATATCTCATCTATGATAGCAACAGATAAAGATGGACAGATGAGCCTATTTGCATGTGTGGTCAAGAATATACAGAAATAGGGGCCCCGGAGATAGCATGGAGGTAAGGCGTTTGCCTTTCATGCAAAAGGTCATCGGTTCGAATCCCGGTGCCCCATATGGTCCCCCGTGCCTGCCAGGAGCAATTTCTGAGCATGGAGCCAGGAGTAACCCCTGAGCACTGCCGGGTGTGACCCAAAAACAAAAACAAAACAAAAAAAAAAAAGAATATACAGAAAGAGCAATTAATTCTGAGAAAAGAAAGTATCTTCCAATATCAAATGGGAATGTGACTGGTTTCTTGATACCATCTTTCAATCCCTGTCACTTTCCTGAACAGTCAGTTCCACTTCTAGCATCACATGCAGATCTATTCAGCAAGCAATGCTGGTCCCTGCAGCGTACTAGGTGTTGTTCTCACTAACTCTATGCAGCGATCTAGGGGGTAGGTACTATTTCAATTTCCCTTTTATAAACATGAAATCTTCAGCACATAAATGTCAAATAATGTTTGCAAGAGAGCACAGCTTGCAAGCAAAAGAGCTACATTTTCTGTCCAGGGAATCTGACTTTCATAGCTGTAGGATTAATGGCAGAATAAGTTGCTTTTTGCTGTATAAGTAAAACCTGCTATTTTTTAAGCTATGATTAGATTTTCTGATAGGTTCAAATGAAAGAATCCTTACTGGATAAATCTTATCTTTTTCTTTTGTGTATAGTATTATCCTTTTATGAGATGCTTCATATAATTTTTCACTTAAAATTACCTTCTAATGACTGGATTTCTCCCCTTTCTTTGTGCTGCACTTTAAAACATTGACCTTTAAAAATATTAATATATAATGATATGTAATTTTAGAATGATATTTCATTATATTGACTTCAGTTTATGGAAAATCATCTGTATAAATGACAGCTAATTGACTACTTTTAGAAATGTTTTTGCAAATTATTTTATTAAATCTACTTTGACAATAGAAAAGTAGATACATTCCATATATAGTTTTTACTTGTTTGTTTCCTCTTTTTGTTTTGTTTTTGGGCCACACCTGGTGACACTCAGGGCTATGCACTCAGAAATTGCTCCTGGCTTGGGGACGATATGGGTTGCCAGGAACGGAACCATGATCCCTCCTGGGTCGACCATATGCACGGCAAAAGCCTTGCCTCTATGCTATCGCTCTGGCTTTTATATATAGTTTTTATGTATGCATGAATTTATGCAACTTGATTCTGAGAATTATATAGGGTAGTATATTAATCACTGCCTTTATATTTCAGAATATGTGCCATTAATCTTAATATTCTAAATAATTCTTTGTAATTGTTTAGGATTCTCAAGTTATACATTAGCTATGCTGTTTTCAATATTAAGATCTGTTATTTTAATTAAATTTGTAGTTATATATTTTATTGAGTACATTTTTTTACTTAAAATAATCTCTTCTTTCTAAACTAGCATTTTCAGTAGACATTTGTGTTTTGGAAATTTAATTGAGAGCATAGAATATACTAATTTGAATTCTATAGGTAAGTGAATTTTAAAAAGTAATAAAATATCTTCAGTTAAATATTAGAATCTGGTACCAACATATACTAGTAAAATATTAAATATTTTGCTATTGACCCTGTGGATTGTTATTTCATTCTTCTTTGATATATATATATATATATATATATATATATATATATTAAACAGATATGATGGTCCCACTAAGGGATTGTTTTTCTTTTTAACATGAAGTATTTTTTTAACATTTCTTAACATGAAATAAGAAAGTATTTCATTACTAAAATAGTAGTTTACTGATTAATATATTATTTCTAATGATCTATCTATTGTCTAAAGGTATATGAAAATACAGTTATAATTTATATCCATATAATCTATCAATTTAATTTTATGTTTATTTCAAAATTCAGCAAATTTAATTAAGAACTTTTTCTCAATTCTATCAACATTTTGCTTTTGTTTCTGCTTTAAGACCACACCCAATGATGCTCAGGGTTACTCCTGGATATGGACTTAGAAATTGCTCCTGCTTGAGGGACCATATGAGACACTGGGGTGATCAAACCACAGTCTGTCCTAGGCTAGTGTGTGCAAGGCAGACACCCTACCACTTGTGCCACCATTCCAACTCTGACTTTATCAACACTTTTAAGTACTTATGAAACATGATGCATATAAATGACATAATTAATGATAGCAGACCATTTTCTAGTACTGAAATTATTAGTATAGTCTCCATTTGCTTACTATATTATACAGTTTTTTTAAACCAACATGTTTTCTTTATTTTATTAAAATATGATTTTTTGTTATTTAAGATAAAGATTACCTAAGTGAGAATATTTTGGCAGTTTGGCATGGGGCCAAATATTTTTGTGAGTACTGAGTTATTTCTTTCCACTGAAGTTACTCTACTAATTTTCTTTGCTAATTTTATTTGGTAATGAGATTTTCTATTTAAAGTGCTTTCTGAACATTGATTAAGTCATGCGAAATATGTGATTTTTAAAGACATCACAATACCTTTTATCTAAACTGCTGAGCTCTGCCATCAATACTTTGTAGTTATTTGGCTTTTCATAAAAAATTAAATGTATAGTATAGCAGGATACTCTTCTGATTCTCCACTGTTTCCTAAGCTCTTGTATTTTGTCCCTCAATTCTTTTGTCCCTTAATTCATAAAATATGATTGTTGACTAAATATCATGTGCAGGGGCTGAAGGCATGGCACAATGATAGGGCTTTTGCCTTGCAAGCAACTGACCTAGGACAGACCACGGATCGATTCCCTGGCATCCCATATGGTCCCCCAAAGCCAGGAATGATTTCTGAGCACATAGCCACAACGAACCCGAGAGTTACCAAGTGTGGCCCCAAAAGAATAATTATGTGCAATTAGGACCAGAGCGATAGTGCAACAGGAAGGGACCTTGCCTTTCACATGGTTCACCCAGCATTCTCTGATTCCAAGTCTTGCAAGGAATGATTCCTGAATATGGAGCTAGGAGTAAACTCTGAGCATCACTGAGTGTGGTCCTAAAACTAAACAAGATATTAGGTGCTAATATGAATATAAAACCCTATAATTAATTCCACTATTTGCACATCCATTTTAAAAATGCTTCCTCAGGCTATGTGATAGCTAGCAAAATGACCATAGATGTCAGTAGAGAAATTCCTATGTAGAGGCCAGAATGATAGTATAACAGGTCAGGCATGTCCTTGCATGTAGCCAAAGAGATTCTTATTCCTGGCAACCCACATGGTTCATCAACATTTAAGGAGTGATTCCTAAGAGCAGAGGCAGAAATATTCCCTAAGCACTGCCTAGTGATTCAAAAACAAACAAAAAAATTCCCATGTGTTCATTTTTTTAATCTATTTATTGCCTCTTGATGGCTTAGCATATTGTATGATTCTCAGTACTAAAAATCTACAAAAGACATTTTACTAATGTTCAAGTAATCCATTTGCTCAAATTATATTAATCTAATGTTCAGTAGTAAAATAAATGAAAATCATTAACATGATCAGCATGTGAGTATTGTTTATAGACTGTAGTACAATTTGCCTAAGAAAACAAGAACTGTAGGGAAGAATGCTATACATTGTGTTTTGAATTGACAGCTCCTGGGTATTTGAATTTCAAAGACTCTTTTCAATGCTTCATTTACATTATGCATTAAGTGCACTCAGTACTCCTGAAAGGTTAGTATGAGGTGACCTCAGGAGTCATGTCCAATCCTACCAGGGCAGCTAGAGGAAAAGTGAGGGCTGAGAGTAGGTTCATGGAGCCAGGGTCAACTTGCTTTCTCCAGGGTGCTCTACCAGGAAGACATCAGTGGAAAGATTAGGCCTCAGCCTTCAGAATCTTGGGAAATACAGCCCTGTTGTCCCCAAGCCACTCCTCTGGGTTATTTGTTTCTACAAAGTTTATAAATTAGGTGCATTATCACCTAACTAAAGGCATCCTTTTAATGTGATTTAGTTATTAAACCATGAAGCAAGGCATCTAGAGCTATTTATATCTATGTGTTTTTGACTCTTTGACTATATATTATTCAGCCATTTCTTTTACCAAAAAATCATTTTCTTAAAGTTCATGGGATATCAAGGTAAGCACCCAGTCTGTTTGCAAAATATATCCAATACTTAGTAAAAATAAATGAGTTAACTTAATTAATAAAAAGATTGTGTGCACCTGCATTAAATTTAGGAAGATATAAAATAATGATAACCTATCTTCCCCCACTTTTGTTTGTTCTTTGCATTACCTGGTAATGCTTAAGAGTTGCTCCTGGCTATGTGCTCAGAAATTGCTCCTGGCTTAGGGGATCATATGGGATGCCAGGGGATTAAACCACCAAGGCCTGTCCTAGGTTAGCTGAGTGCAAGGCAACGCCCCACTACTACGCCACCACTCCAGTCCCAAACCTACTTCCATTATTTATTTACTTATTTATTTTTTACTAATCTTTTAAACCAGGAAAAATTTCTCTTGGCATTTGCTGGTATAGGGACGAATTTGAAATTTAGTAGGGTTACTGTGTAAGAAAGGAGAATTGATTTTCATTCCAAACTTTTGTTCTTCATTGGACCCTAGTTTTCAGTGATCTGAGTGTTGTGTACCTAGATTGTAGGAGCTTAGAGCTGAGAATAACCAGGCCGACTTAACCCCATTTGAGCTCCAGCTTACCTTGAAGATGCCTTTTCCACCAGCGACTTCAAGAAGTGGAGAGCCTTAATGACTCTGATTTTATACTCACCAGGGACCCCTACAGTTCCCAAATGTTCAACCTTTCCTGTATGTGAACATGCATGTCATCTGAAAAATGTGTCATCTTGGGGCCCGGGAGATAGCATGGAGGTAAGGCATTTGCCTTTCATGCAAAAGGTCATAGGTTCGAATCTCGGTGCCCCATATGGTCCCCCGTGCCTGCCAGGAGCAATTTCTGAGCATGGAGCCAGGAGTAACCCCTGAGCACTGCCGGGTGTGACCCAAAAACCTATATATACACACACATATATATATATGTCATCTGAAAAATATGTATCAGCACTTCATTTCAGAAGAAACCAATGAGACCAGAAGAGGGAAACAAAACCAGCTTACCAGAGTCCAAAATTGGAAGCTTTCAGAGACAAACATGTACAGGGTTGAACTTAAGCTATTACAAATAGTGTCATTTGGTAATACTGGGCATACTCCGTTGAAAAACAAATGACCTTCTGACAAGTGAGGCTGAACTAACACCACATAATTGATTGTTGTCAATTTTCACTTGCTAATTTATAGTATAAATATTTTTTTTTATTTTGGGCAACACCAGTGATGCTCAGGGGTTGCTCCTGGCTCTGCACTCTGAAATCACTCCTGGGGACCATATGGGATGCCAGGGGATGAGTCCCCTGGGTGAGCCAAGTGCAAAGCAAATGTCCTACCACTGCACTATGGCTCCTACCCAAGCTAAATTATAGTATTTTAAGCCAAAATTAGGAAAATATTTTTTCTCACTATCAATTAAAAACATAGTAAACAAAGTTGTAATATACTAGGAGAAGAAACTGTAAGATTATCTAGATTTCAAATATCACACATGTAAGTATTCTAAGTAGGTGTATATGTATGTATATGCAACATGTGTGTAAGACAACACCAATAAAAGCCTAAAATTATAAAAATGATGATACTTGTTTCAATTATTGCAAAAACTTCAACTTTCAAGTAGCTATAAAATCTTTTCTCACTCTAACCATTCATATCTCAGCTTATAACCTTTGAACTTTTAGTATTTACTATATGTACCTGCCGTTCTATGTTTCAAGTACATTATTTAACATATAATGTAAAAAAATTATAGTAACAAATTCAAGTATGTTGATAAAAAATTCAACCTGCCAATTGCTTTTATGTATTCATTATGGCATAGTCTTTAAAGAGATAAATAAGTAATAAGAATGTAAAAATTTAAGTCAGCTATGGCTAAATTTTATGGAGATTGATGATTTAAAGTTGTTAGTAGCCAGAAGGATGTGTTCACTAGACCTGGGTTTTGTCACAGCAGGAAATGTTATGCATCATGAAGCTAACACAAGTTAAAATTAGCTACCTAATTTGGAGAAAACTTCACTGTAAAGAAAAATCACCTATACTGAGAGGTGGAACTACAGAGAAGAAATTCTAAGACCCACTATACGTGTTGGATTTAGAAACATAAAATGTGAACTTTCTCTATAAAATTAGTTTTCAGAAATGAACAGATAATGAAGAGGGACGATTATGAGAAAATCAATCAATTAAAAAAGGTGAACAAAAGAAGAATCAATTGTAAGAAACAGCCTTAGGGGTGTGTGGAAATGGAATTTTAATGCTAACAAAATGTTTGAGGGATATGTAGTATAATTCATTTCTTACTGTGTATCATTTCAGAGAAAAATCACCAATGAGAGAAAATTGGAACTTTTCACAGAGAAAGTAATACTTATCAAACCAAGCATAAGAAATATTTACATAGACATTTGAGAGGGTTATTCTAATCATTTATAAGAGTTGTGGTGATTGTCTAGTGCTGATTCAAGCAAGATTAAATGTAGCAATTAAGTATCTATTTTTATATACATACTTACTAATTTATATTCACATGTAGTACAAGAACAATGAAAATAAACACCATAAATGCTGACATTTGCTAAAAAGCAGTAATAGCACATCATGATAGATACCTTTACTTAGAAATAAAGTGGGCCTTGAGTTGTATGTGTGTATGTGTGTGCCTGTGTGTGTTTGCCAGCAAAAGAATGTGTATAAGCCTAGTGCTGAATAGCAGGACAAATATAAACGTAGTTTATTTGACATGAATTAAAATGAAATGTTTCTGAGACATTTATTCTGAAAGAGATTACTATTTTAGTTTTCTACGTTTAATAGCAAAATTCCCATCATAGCTTTTATGTTGTCAAAAATATATGAGTGGACATATGGGGAATAAGGAGGAGAAAGTCAGGTAACAGAGTGCTAGGAAATAATATCAACTGCATTGGAGGTGTGCTACTCCAGTCAAAGTTTCTGTTGACTCTTCATTTTACTGTCAGATCTCAAGTATTATTTCTTCACATTCATCATCCACTCCTTATCTCAGCATTGCACATAGTGAAAGATACATATATCATA
The DNA here is from genome assembly GCA_004027635.1 of Crocidura indochinensis. NCBI lineage: Eukaryota > Metazoa > Chordata > Mammalia > Eulipotyphla > Soricidae > Crocidura > Crocidura indochinensis. The sequence goes on along the minus strand of PVKC010015191.1, from coordinate 8,021 downwards.
AGAGATGAAGAAGATTCAAATTCAAGAACCAGTACAATGAATGCCTCAGAGTCTAAACATCCAAGGGTCAGAAATTACTACAAAGTAGGAAGAACTTTTCTTTTGACAAGCTCAGGAGTAATTATTTGTAGATTTTCTTGCTTGGATCACTCTAAATGCAAACAAGGGAGGACTTTTGGCAAGGAATTCAAGTTGATAATAGCAGTACTCAAGATTTAGTACTTTATAGAGATGCACAGACTTTCAGAGCAGGGTTGCTGCATCAATATTAAATCAGCATGCTTTCTTTGGAAGTTCATAAAGATTATTTTCAATTTTTTGTTCTATGTCCATTGCCTATATTCCCATTTATGCATATTCCTGGTTTCATGAGTTGAGAGTAGCTTCATTTCACTTACAGGCTTTCATATTTTTATTTAAAAAAAAAGCCTGACTGTACAATACAATTTGACCATCAGTCTCAAACTCAACTCTAGATATAAAGCCCATTCAATATGTCTCTTGACCATGCACACTCTCTAACTCTAGATTGAAGGATCCTTTAAATATTAGCAGATGCTAGGGACAGGATTATAATTCCCCAGCTGGTAGAAAAGCTCATCACTCTACAGATTACACGTAGAGTCACTGGTTAATTAGCATGCTTATTTATGGTGACTGCATCACATTGTACTCAACTTCTCACTTACTTTTTACAGTTGATTTTATTTTTGCTTTTTATTTGAATCTCTATGTAGACATGTATTGAGAGTAAAATCTGTTCTATTTGCTACTTGATTTTAATTTTATATTATTTGGGTAGGGGGATAAAGATTCAAAAGTGATTAGCCACTTAGTCTTAATTTTGCTTTCTCTATGTTGTAAATTGTTATACAGTATGCCTGTATGTCAGTCACCAATAGATTTAGCTCCAATCAATTCATACTTCGGTATCACATAAGTCAATAGCACTTCACTTTTTATTTCAAGTGGATTATCAATTAAATTATGTGAACAGAATTCTCAGATTAGCTTTTCAAAAATATAAGATGATAGAAAATTCTTAAAATAGGTATGCCTTAAAAATAAAGGACAAATAATAATCATAATTTCTGTGCTTTACCACATAATTCTGTATTTGTCTATTCTTATTCTACCATGAGAGATGCTTCATTATTAAAGTAATGGTTAATTCCTTTGAAAGTTCAATTTGGTCTTGGAAGCTGTGTATATTGTACACTGTCCCTAGAAAAAAGTCAAAATTAAAAAATATAGTGATTTTTGGGTAAGAGTTAACCTTATTATAAAAATGCAATATAGATAACATAGATAACACAATATAGTTAATATATGAGTAAGCATCTATCTCTTGATATCGCTTGATCACAATCAACATGCATACACACAAATGCTTTGTCATTTTGAAACACATATCAACATCAGATTGGGGAGAAAAGCTTGTATTATTACTAACTAAAATTCAGTTAATTGTTTTGGTAATTTCAGTTCTATATATACTATACCTGTTACAGTAAGATTTTTGCAGACTTTCATTTGTATCCTCAGTCATATATGCATTCAGTTTGAGACATAGATAGAATTATTGTTTCTGACATTGGAATCAGCAAAGAGAAACAGACAATAACATGGCTGATTACTAAAGTAGAAGATGTAAATTCTGCTACATTTCTATGCATTAAAAGCCTCAGAATCCCTGAATTTTAATGTAAAATACAATGAAGTGTATCAAATGAGATTCTCCTATCTTGCCTAGTAATAATGTGGTTAAATCACAATGTGAGCACTTTAAAGGAGGGGAATGCTTTAAAGGCCCTTTGCTTTACCAAGTTTCAAGAATATCTTATTTCATCTTAAAATCTTATTGAACTTTTTGTAATTCTGTTTTACGACTAAATTTGACAATGTTAGTCCTGGTTGTGAATTCCTTAAAGAACCAAAGACAAAAACAGTGAAAGATTCTCAGGTGAGAAAACCTGCATCATTGAATGTGGAGAAACCAAGATGTAAAACTCCAGAACATCGAAAGAATGATCATGCATTTTAGCAATAAAAGGATGTCCACTTAGCCAGATACCTTTCCTAACTACAAGCATTAGTGGCATTTAAAAAGTGTTCAATTTTACAAATGCAAAACTCTAGCTTTTTATTTCACTCTGAAGACAATTCCACTAATGTGCAGTTCCAATTTATTTAATAAATGGTGAACTTTAAATATTATTTTATCTGTGAGACCTAATTTGATTAAGACATAAAATTTCACTGGATGATTTTAAGCAAAGGCAGAATATTCTGATGTTTTTCACAATAAAACCAGTTTTTCTTTTTTGGGGGGCCACAACCGGTGACGCTCAGGGGTTACTCCTGGCTATTCGCTCAGAAGTCACTCCTGGCAGGCACGGGGGACCATATGGGGAACCGGATCGAACCATGGTCCGTCCTAGGTTAGCGCAGGCACCTTACGTCCAGCGCCACCGCCCGGCCCCCCAAACCAGTTTTTCATATTAAACTGCTGTGTATGAAGAATGAGAAATTTTTATATGAATATAAACAAACTATAAGACTATAAAACCAATATTAACCAGTTGTTAATAGTTAGAATACGATTTGGGCACAAATTCCTGAATTCACTGTAGGGCTTAAAGTCTGGGGGATTTTAGGTACGTATTTAAACTTCTGTGGTTAATGTGGGGACAATGTGTCCCTTTTCTATGGAACTGTTAAAAGGATAAAATATTTCAAGATTTATGTAAATTTTATAGAAATGAGACAGATGAATTTTGAGTTGGGAGAAAGAAAATATCAAAATTGAGAGGAATTGAGGGAACTTTGTTTCCTGTGGGCCACACTCAGTGGTGATTGGGAATTACTTTGCTTCTCACTCAGGGATCACACATAGTGATCAAAGGGCACTATATAAGATGCCAAGGATTAAACCAGAGTCTTCCCTAGACGGTCTGCACTACCCACTGTTCTATAGATCTGGTTCTCAAGGCTACTTTCATTTTTAAATTTGGTGTTTGGAATTAAGATTAAAAACAGAACAAAGTAAATATCTTACATAGAACATCTATAAATGGGGCCGGTGAGGTAGCACTAGAGGTAAAGTATCTGCCTTGCAAGCTCTGGCCTAGGAATGACCGCGGTTTGATCCCCCACCGTCCCATATAGGTCCCCAAGCCAGGAGCGACTTCTGAGCGCATAGCCAGGAGTAACCCCTGAGCATTACTGGGTGTGACCCAAAAACAAAAAACAAAACAAAACAAAAAACAAATCAAAACAAAAAAAGAAAATCTAAAAATGTTCTTGTAGGATGGATACATGAAATGTAAATGAAAGTTTTGGCTTTGTTTAGTTTTTGATTACATCTGAAATGGTTCGATATTTAAATTTATATCCAAGTATACCTTACATCTACTTTGACAATTGGGCTAAGGTAGGTCAACTAATTCAATGGCTAACATAACATAACTAATGATATATTGTCTGTTTTATAGTCTGACAATCCATAAGAGTAAGAAGGACCAGCTGAGGTCTGCATGCACATGTGTGTATGGGCATGAGATAGAGAGACAGAAAGAAAAAGAGACAGAGACAGAAAGATATTTTTGAACTGATTGACTAGACAACCTAACTTAACAATAATGACCAAAAAGCATGAATTAATTTCTTGTAAATTTAATGGTCTTGAAACCACTAAATATCCAAGAAACATTTGACCATCAATCAAGAGACAATTAACATAATTGTGTTCAAATAAGATTCCAAGGTATCTTAAGGCAAATCTCCATGATTTCTACTATTCCAGTTTTCATCATAACAAATTGTGCTTATATATGTCCTGTACATTTATGTAAGCACTGTTTAAAAAAGACTCCTGGTTCTTGAATATTTAAGGAGTATAGGGAAAGGAATAGAAATAAATTATGATAATTTCTGGGCCAATGGATGAGACACCTGGCTAAATCAAGTTTCTTTGAGAGTAGGGTATTATTAATAAGGTGTGAATTAGTAGCAATATGAATTAGTAGCCATAGAATTATGACTTTATGTCATGTATCATAACCATTTCTTCCTATATAAACATACATATATATTCAAGAGAGTATATATATAAAGTAGTATATATAAAGTATATTTCTATCACTTTATAGTTCTCTATATATACATACAAAACTTCATGTTTAAGAAATTTATTTAGGGGCCCTGGAGATAGCCTGGAGGTAAGGCGTTTGCCTTTCATGCAAAAGGTCATCGGTTTGAATCCCGGTGCCCCATATGGTCCCCTGTGTCTGCCAGGAGCAATTTCTGAGCCAGGAGTAACCCCTGAGCACTGCCAGGTGTGACCCAAAAACAAAAAAAAAAAGAAATTTATTTAAACACCATGGTTACAGAATTGTTGAATTTTGAATAACTGATTTTTTTTATTAAATCAGTTTCTGTGATATCCAGATGTCATTAGAATTTATCTAACAAAGAATGTTGAATAAATGATATTGATGGAGGATAGATAAATTGCAGAGAAGTTGCTTATGAAAGTCAAGAATATCTATTCAGAATGTAAATATAGGTTTTGAGCTTTGAAAGGAACCAGGGCACTTTCTTCTCTAAATAGGGTGTGTGGGTAGGGATACAGGGATATTGATGGATTTGGCATTGTCAAGACGGTAATTAGAGGGATTCTTGTCTTATATTTATTTAATTTTATTTATTCATTTAATTTGGAGTTTAATACGTCCGTCTCTCTCACTGAACTACCCATAACCCACTTTCAGACCCCTGGCTCTCCTTCTTCCTTCACTGAACTCTCACCTAGGAAACTTCTTTTAGTCTGGATAATTGGTCAGAATAGTTGAAGATAATCCTTTTTTCCCCTGAGATCTTGGCTCTGCCCTATGGGATCCCTCCTGGCTTGGCTCCAGAGGCCTCATGTGGTGTTTGGGATTAAATGAAGAACAGCTGAATGAAAGGTACAGATCATACTTGCCTTAGTAATTCTTCAGTCCCCCAAAAGTTCTAGGTTTACTGCCATATACTTTTTTAGCTTTGCTGTTAGCTTATGTGCATTCTTTTTTTTTTTTTTAATTATGAGAACAAAGATGCAAAGAAAGAGGGCAAGGTAAAGTTACAGTGGAAGGACAGTCACGCATAAACAGAATTCACATAAGTTCCCTTGCTGATATCTAACATTGAACTTTCAGCCAAAGAATATTAAGAAAAATAAAACAGAACCCATGTACAATTACTTTGTCCCTCAAGTCCTCAGATTGTAATACATATTTCTTAGCAGCACATCAAGCATTCTAATGTCATAAAAATTATGTAACTCCTTAAAATTGAAGGCATAGTACTCTTTTACATTTCCATGCATATGCATATTAGTTTAAGTTAGCCTCAAAAAAAGTGGGTGTTTCTTTTTAAGGATAAGAGTCAAAGGAGCACAGTAAAAACGGCATTAGAGTGGCAATGATTGTTTGCATCGACCCACCAAAATATGGGTGTCATGGAAAGGAAAATTCTTGACCTTAATACAAGGGGGCCAAACCCCTGAAGTTTCCTGGCATAAGACCAGCTCTAGGCTCCAGGCACACTAGGTTGCCCAATACAAGTCGTTGTCTGTAGTGCCAACACACTTTTATTTTCCACGATGTCTCTGTTGTTGGTATCATGTTTCTGTATTAAAGATCCTAGAATCTGCATATCCTATATTGCAGTTAGGATGGTGCAGAGTGTCCTTTCGTTTCACCTTACAGTTAAAGGGCAATGCAGAAAGCCCTGTCCAGTATGCAGGTCGTTGATGTTCTTAGATCTTCTCAGTGTTAACGGAAGTCTCTTGTGAGTAGATCAATGTCAGAGCAGCGGTAGGGTCTTTCCTGGTAGAGGATTGCTTCCAGGTGTTGTTGTAAAAACTCTTGGGCTTTTCCTAGATAGCTTTCCTAGTTCAGGGGTGAATGGAGAATGGAGAGGCCTGTGCAGGTCATTATGCCAATGTTCAGGGTGTAAGGTCCCATTGCACTACAAGATTTGGGAGTTCCAATCTCTCTTAGATAAGAATTTATTTGACTGTAGGTATTTACCATTTTAATGTGCCTATGCAAACAAGGAACAGTGCCACATGGTTTTATAGGCCCATATGGGGGATGCAAGAACATGTAAAAAACTCCCCATGACAAGGTTAAACATAAGAATTAAACTGAGGGACTCTTTTGCCAAATATTTCTTATTGAAAAGTTACTTGCCATATATTTTTTTCAGTGACTCAGGAACACCTTCATAATGAAATTTCAAAGTAAAAATACAAAGAGCAATAGGAATGAGGAAGAAAAAAATAAAGCATTTGTCTTTATATAGGAAGCAAAGGGCTACACGGCATGAGGAGCCTGAATATATCATTTTAGATTACATTTTTTTCAAATTTTGAACATTTGTTTAATAATTTTTACAGTGATAGTGAATCAACTATTTGTGTAAATACAAAAAGTATGTACAATTTTTCTCTGGTGGCAATTCCAGAATTTATCAAATTATTTTAAATATATATTAATCTATTTCCTATATGTACAAACATGCATATATTTCCCTTCATCCTGGAGCTAAAATAGCATTGTGAGGCTAACATACTTGCTTGTTCTCAATATCAAAATTTTGAAAAAAAAATACTAAGATGTTTTTGAAATAAAAGGAAAAGAAATATTGCTTTAACAATTGATTTTTATCTAAGCATATTGCATCCTACATGCCACATAATATTTCAATTAAACTTGTGTTCCATTATGCATGCTCTTGGAATTGGTATTTCTCAAATGTGCTTTTGCATATTTTCTTCCAACGACATTCTGTTTAGATTCTAAGCATGGAGAAGTATTGCGCTCTGTCTATTTACCTAGCTTTGTACATATCCCCAACAGCTCTAGGAATATTTGCTACTAATGCAAGAGGATGTCTATAGACTATTTGTTTATTCATGACAGTTCTATAATGTTTGGAATGTGATAAAAAGAAATCAATAACCCTGTGGTAAGTGAACTCTTCCCCAAATTACGTTTTTAAAATATCTTTATTTAAGCACCATGGTTACAAATACATTTATGGTTTGATTTTATTCATAAAAAGTGCACCAACACTGGGGCTGGAGCGATGGCACACGGCTGAACTAGGATCAATCACGGTTAGATCCTCCAGTGTCCCATTTGGTCCTTCAAGCCAGGAGCTATTTCTGAGCGCATAACCAGGAGTAACCCCTGAGAGTCACCAGGTGTGGCCCCAAAACAAACAAAAACACCACTGCCCCTTCACCAGTGTGACCTCCCCAACATCAATGCCTCCCGTCTCCCTCCTCCCTGACCCCCTGCCAGTATTCCAGACAAGCATTTTATTTCTCTCACTCACTACCATTGCCATTATAGTTGTTGGTGCAGTTATTTATCTAACTGTACTCACCAATATTTGTGGGAATCTTCATATTGTGGGCTAGTCTTTTTAGCCCTCATCTATATTGTTTCTGGGTATTATTATCATACTGACTTTATTTTTCCTAAATCCCACAGATGAGTGAGACTATTCTTGTCTATCTATCTCCCTCTGACTCATTTCACTCAGCATAATAATTCCATGTCCATCCATAGATAGGAAAGTTTCATGACCTCATCTCTTCTGACAACTGCATAGTATTCCATTGTGTAAATATGTACCACAGTTTCTTTAGCCACTCATCTGTTGTTGGGCATCTGGTTTGTTTCCAGATTCTGGCTATTGTAAATAGCACTGCAATGAATATAAATGTTCAGAAGGCTTTATTTTTGTGTTTTCTGTTCCTAGGTTATATTCTTAGGAGTGGTATAGCTGGATCACATGGGAGCTCAATTTTCAGGATTTTGAGGAATACCCATATTGTTTTCCAGAAAGGCTGGTCTAGACAGAATTCTCACCAGCTGTGAATGAGAGTTCTCTTCTCCCCACATTCCTACCAGCACTAACTGTTCTTATTCTTTGTGCTGTGTGCCTGTCTGTGGTGTGAGATGGTA
>PVKC010015190.1:0-21600 GCA_004027635.1 Crocidura indochinensis | reverse complement strand
CATACCCCTTGATTAGTATATAATGTCCGTCTTTGTCCCTAACAACCTTCCTGAGTATAAAGTTTGCATTATCTGATATTAGTATGGCCACTCCAGCTTTTTTATGGGTGTTGTTTGCTTGGATAATTTTTCTCCAGCCTTTTACTTTGAGTCTATGTTTGTTCTGACTATTCAGGTGCATTTCTTGTAGACAGCAAAAAGTTGGATTGAGTTTTTTGATCCATTTAGCTACTCTGTGTCTCTTAACTGGTGCATTTTGTCCATTGACATTGAGAGAAAGAATTGTCCTAGGATTTGATGCCATCTTTATATCGAAATTTGGTGTGTCTTTTGGTTAGTCTTGTCTTAAATTAGGTCTTTCAGTTTTTCTCCTAAGTGTGGGTTTGAGTCTGTAAAGTATCTGAGCTGTTTATTGTCTGTGAAACCATGTATTTTTCCTTTGAACTGGAAAGTGAGTTTTGCTGAGTACAGTATTCTAGGTGAACCATTCATTTCATTCAGTCTTGCCACAATATCCCACCACTGTTTTCTCGCCTTGAGTGTTTCTGGTGACAGGTCTGCTGTAAATCTCAAGGATGCTCCCTTGAATGTAATTTCCTTTTTTGATCTTGCTGTTTGCAGAATTATGTCTCTATCTGTGGGATTCATCATTGTGACTAGGATGTGTCTTGGGGTATTTTTTCTGGGGTTTCTTTTGGTTGGTACTCTTTGGGCATGCAAGATTTGATCACATATATTCTTTAGTTCTGGAAGTTTCTCTTGAATGATGTTCTTGACTGTTGATTTTTCCTGAAAATTTTCTTCCTGTGTCTCTGGGACTCCAATGATCCTTAAATTGTTTCTGTTGATTTTATCATAGACTTCTATTTTTATCTGTTCCCATTCTTTGCCTATTTTTTCCATTGTCTGTTCATTTGTTTTAAGTTTTTTTTCCAATCTCTCCCACTGTATGGAGTTATTTATCTCATCTTTCACAGCACCAATTCTATTCTCAGCTTCTTCTACCCTGGTGTTGAGATCATTTATTTTACCATTCAATTCATTTACTGAGTTTTTCAGGTCTGTTAGTTGACATGTTATTTCAGTTTGGAGTTTTGTGATTTGTGTCAACTAATACTTTCATTTTAATTTACACAATTGTCACTTTCTCCTACTGAGTACTTTGAGGAGAGGCAGTCTAACAATATTTCTAAGCCTAATAGAATATGTAACCTCAACTTTTAAAAGTGAAAATTTGCCTGTGTTTTGACATGAAAGAAAGAAAGAAAGAAAAAGAAAGAAAAAAAGAAAAAGAAAGGAAGAAAGAAAAAGAAAGTAAGATAGAAAGAGAGAAAAAGAAAGAAAGAGAGAAAAGGAAGGAGAAAATAGAAAAAGAAAGAAGAAGCAAAAGAAAGAAAGAAAAACTAAAGAAGGAAGGATGTAGGAAGTAAGAAAGGAAGGAAGGAAGGATGGATGGAAGGAAGGAAGGAGAGAAAGAAAGAAATAGAAAGAACGAAAGAAAGAAAGAAAGAAAGAAAGAAAGAAAGAAAGAAAGAAAGAAAGAAAGAAAGAAAGAAAGAAAGAAAGAAGAAAGAACAATAAAGAAAAGACTGTCTAAGTTTATGTCTACTAAGGTAGACTACAATTTCAGTGATAGAAGACATAAAAAGGTGATAATTGGAAGAAAATTTCAGAGGAAATGAGGGATAAATAGATCCTATATTCTGATTATAAAATAACTTTTGCAAGGCACAATGTGCGATAAATATGTTGCTATAGAAAGGAGAAAAGTTGATCTGAAACTTTTGTGAAATTCTTCTCAAATTAAACAAATAATTAACAATTTCTATAAATAACAATAGAAAATAGAGGTTTTATTGACTTGAAAAGAAGTAAACAGAACAATAACAAAACAGAACATTGCACTAGAGTGAGATATGGATTACGAGGTTTGCTGACAAAATATCTTGAGACGTACTTTAATATTGGGTAGATACATTTTCCTCAAAAACTGAAAATGCCTTATTTTTTGTTTTAATTTATATGGTATAATTGACACCAGCTTTATGATCAAAGTTGTGCTAAAATTCTTTATAGGGAAGTTAAATTAAAATTTAAAATGCATTTAATTTTAATTTAAAATTGGCCATCCAGTAAAAATCAATGCAAATAATAATAAAAATAATAACCTGCCTATTAGTTAAGGAAGGAGGAGGGGTAAATACAGTAGCACAATTATAAAACACTGACATAGGAATCTTTGTTTTTTATTTTTTTTGGGGGGTGGGCACACCTGTCAGTGCTCAGGGGTTACTCCTGGCTCTGCACCCAGAAATAGCTCCAGGCAAGCTCAAGGGTCAATATGAGTTACTAGGGACAGCCCTGTGCTATCACTCTGGCCCCCAAATAGGAATCTTTGTGATAGAGAGAAAGAATAAGGGCAAGAGAGATGGCGCAGTAGCAGAGCGTTTGCGTTGCACGTGACTGACCCTGGATGGATCCCCAAGCCAGGAGGGATTTCTGAGTGCATAACCAGGAATAACCCCTGAGAATTACCAGGTGTGTCTCAAATATCAAAAGAGAGAGAGAAAATAAATTTAACATGTGTTGTATGTTTGTACCTGCATCTATTTTTTAAAATTATAGCACAGTAATGTATATACAGTATACAGTGATGTATAAAATTGTTCATAAGGCAGTTGTTTCAGGCATCCACTCCCATCCCAGTCCTAATCCTAGTGTTACCTTTCTGTTACCAATGTCCCCTTTACCTTTCAAGCCGGTCCCTTAGCAGTCACATAACAAAGTCATTTTATATTGCTTGTTATAACCAAATGACAAATTGAATTATCAGAAAGCAGATGGATAAAAGTTAACTAGTGATGGTTGTATTATATCAAAATGGTTTAATTAATGTCCTTGTTTGAGAATTTACTAAACTGTTTGATGCTATTTGAAATTAAACTTTCTGTTCTATTGTTTTCACTCATTGATGTTGGTCAATTTCTACTCAAATTTCATCTCAAAATTGCTCTGCTCCTATTGTCCAGTTAGTACTGTGAAATATAAAAGAGGTATCTCTTGACCTTATATATTTTGTTTTGCTGATCCAGTTTATTTGAAGAAGGTAGGGTGTGGAGGCTTCTGGATCTAGTGAGACGACTCAGTTTACCTACGTTCAGAGAAGGTCACAGAGATTTCAACTAGCCAATAGATCAATCTGTGACAAATAATGGCCTGAATATTTTTTTCCTTTCTAAAACCTTTTTTTTCTTTTGGGTTTGAGAGCCCACACAGTGATTAGTGGTTATTCTTTTACTGCAAAGAAATAAAGTAAAAAGAAAAAGTCCTCTTGGAGGACCATATGTGGTGCTGGGAATTGACTATGTGAAAAAAAGTAAAAGCAGCATATCCACTAACTATCTCTCTGATGAACTTTGTACCATTTCCATGTTAACTATAAAAAATAATGAGAGATCTGAGTCACCAAAAAGAGTAGGAAATACAGTAAACCCCTAAATTATAGATGTGTTTTTGTATTGTCTATGTTTTGTATTAAGCATATTAGGATAAAATCATCTTCTTTGTTTCAGAAATTTGAAGACCATCAAGAAGGCCTTGTAAATACGAAGATCATACTTACAGTGAAAAGGGACATCTATATTGATTTGTCTTCAACTTCAATTTGTCTTAAACTGATGATTTTAAGCCTAATCTAATTCTTTTTAATATTAACAGCTTGGGAGGGTCAGGGAAGTGGTTCGATAATAGATCACTTCCTTTTCCAGTGTGACTCCCTGATTTATTCAAGCACTCTATGACTACTTGCTTTCCTCCAATGCTGGGCTTGGAAAGAAAGATCTAGGTCTCACAGGAGACCCGAGCTGAGCCATCATCAGGCAAGGTTTCCTTCATTGTTAACTGTCCTAGGAAGCCTGGAGAAACAAAATCCAGAAACAAACACAGGGAAGTGGATCTTTTGCCCAATAATGGGGACAAATTAGTTTTTCTTTTGTGCATAAGTACCAAAAAAGATACCCCAAGGCTTCTTCTGAACCTTCAAAAGTGCGGTAAGCATGACAAAACATGCTGGCACTACACTCAGTCCTCCAAATTTGAAGTTTTAATTGGAATTCTATTAAGTGAGTCATATGAACATATTTAATATTTAATATTGCAAAACTGTAATTGGTCAAAGTGGGGAAATCACTACAGGGCCAAGAGTTGTGGGTATAAGGAAGGCTCTGAGGGGGGCTTGTTGAAACTAACTAATATGAATTTTAGCAACTTTACGTCTTTCAGTAAGACTGGAAGGCATATTTAATATATACAGAAAATAATTCATGAAAAAATATTAGGTAAATTATAGTTACATGTATAAGTTCCAATTGATAGTTATGTCTTTGTTTAATTTGATTCTTCCCTTTTAGTAAATTTTCTTTTTATTAACACAGCTAAATTTATGCTTTCTTTTAGCCACCACAATCTTATTTTCCTTATTATTTGGCAACTTGTGGGAATTAATAGAGTCACAGTTACTGATTATGATAATCCGAGTTGATTATTAAATTTTAATATTAAAGATCTGGTACTTAGTGCTAAAGCTATTTTAATCAAAAAATAATACTTTCAGAGTATTGATTGGTTTACAGAATAAAGAAAGGGGAAAGGATCCAATGTTAAATTTGAAACAGAATTCTATCAAAGTCAAATGATAAAACTGAGTATAAATAACATGTCTTTTTTGTGTGTTTCTGAATCACAAGCAGTCTTCAGCTTATCCAGGAAAAATGTGACCACTTAATTACTAGAATTTCTTAGAATTTCTGCTTCTCCTTTCAGTTTCCATCTCAAAATAGTTGATTGCAGAATCCAGGAAAAAAAGCATGAAACATATCTGATTGTGTACAGGACAAAATAATTTAGGAGGTTGCTCAAAATTATATTGAAGAACATTGTGATAAATTTTATAAATATGTTTGCTTTTTGGAGTTTCTATACCTACTGTACTCAGGACTTACTCTTGACTCTGACTTCCAGGTCTCTCTAGGCATAAAAGCACCGCTTAAAAGTAGGCCAGCTGCATGCAAAACAAATGTGTTACAAGACGTACTATCTCTCCAGCCCTTATTCTTAATTACAGTTTAAATTCCTAGTTTTCAATACAATACGTATTATTAGAGTTCTCCAAAAATACAGAATAAAATGCATGCAAGCTTGTGAAAACTGCATTTGCAGACACATATACACACAACACATAAACACATTTCTTCAACTAGTTAACTAAAGATGAACATATCTACATGGCTACAAATAAGAGATTATATAAGATTATTCTAACTGTAAATGCCAAGAAATTTCACAATATTACACCAGCAATCTGGTGAATTAAACTAGGCAGTGCTATTTTTCAGTTTATACATTGAAAGTTATAAAAATTAAATACAATAGAAGAGAAACTTTAAATTCCAATCTGAGTAACAAACCCAAAATAAAGAGCACCAATGTAAAAGTCAAAAAATATGCATGCCTTCTCAAGTAAATCCTGGATTTGACATTTCTTCACATTTTTATTTTATTGTAGTTCTAAGAATTATATCATGCTTAATATTTTTACCCAGTCTATAAATTCAAATCCCAATTTCTACTGAGCTATTCAGAAAAAAATGTATTAACAGACATGTAGGTACTTCTTCACTTTTTCAAGTTGAACATAAAGCTACACTAATATACATTAATTATGTTTAAAGAACTTCATCTACATTCCTATTTTTATTGTGGTAGTTTAAGTTCTCTCTGCAATCACTCCTCCTTTCCAATTTGATAGTCTCACACCTACAATAAATCATTTATGATAATAAAATAATGCATAAAATATTAAAATGTGTTACCTTCCAGAATTTGTTAAATAAGCAAAATACAGATTTCAGGCAAACCTACTCTATTAGCATTTCTGAATTAATTGAAATACGATTTTTACAATATTTCAAAGTTAGACCCCCCACATGTATCTGACATGTTTCCATTTTCTCCATATCTTATTTCTTTGTTCCTGTCAATTCAATAAAACCAAACTTACCACATATCTATATTCATGCTTGTTATTCCTGTTTCCAATTTCTTACTATATCTGAATTCAGAAAAAGCAGCAGTGTCATTACTACAGAGAAAATAACTGTATTGATGTATCTGTGATATTCATTAAGCTTTGTAAATGCTGAGAGCATGCCAAGTTTCAGAGGAGAGTTGACACCATATTGTGAAGGGTTTTATAGTACAATTAAGAATTTAATTTCTTTTCTTTTACTAACTCTTTAGCTTTCAAAGATAAGTGGACAAATGTCTAGAAAATCAAATAAAAATGTTTTCACACAGCGAAAATGAGAGTTGCTTTATTTGATGAAGTAGCAATTAAGCAGGTGAGAGAAAAATCCTATAGAAACATAAAATAGTCAAGAAAGTTTGACTTTAACACCTGTTTAAAAAAACCAAAAAAAAAAATTCCTAAGTCATGATATTAAAGTTTGTTAAAAAAAATGTAGTTCTTTCTATAGATTTAACACCTGCTCACTGAATCCCCTAATGTTTTGTGCTGTGTGGTGCTCTTCTGTTCTCCAATATGTCTGTCAATCAGAAAATCACTAAGTGTATGAGGCCAAAATACCTTGGCAGTATTAAATGCTTCAAGGGCAAAGGGATGTTGAAAAACTAAATATATAAACGAAAGAAAAACATGGACTTCAAATTTGTTGGTAGCTTTATGTATTTCTTGCTCATTAATTTATGCTCCATTTAAAAGGTAGATTTCACATTTCCATTTGGGTATTTTTTATTTTCCTCTTGACCTTTTACTAAGATATATGTTCAGGTTAATAAACAGAAACTATAAAACATTTTCACTGCATGTCTTCACCATTTAAACTCTCCTTAGACTCTGGGCATTTGTTTCACTGTAGCCTTACTTTATGAAACAAACTTTATGGTTAAGTGAAAAATATAGCTTCAAAATTTGCTTTTATTTTAAAAGGTCAAATGAATGGTGAAATATGATGCTATAATTTTTAATAAGAATGCAATATAAGACACTGATTTTTATTTATAATGTTATATATAACTCCTGAGCACTGATGGATGTGGCCACAAAACCAACAAAATAAGGAAAGAAAGTGTAAAACAAAACAACATTGAGATATTATCTAATATCATTGATAATGAAACACATCATAGGGGCCCGGGAGATAGCATGGAGGTAAGGCGTTTGCCTTTCATGCAAAAGGTCATCGGTTCGAATCCCGGTGCCCCATATGGTCCCCCGTGCCTGCCAGGAGCAATTTCTGAGCATGGAGCCAGGAGTAACCCCTGAGCGCTGCCGGATGTGACCCAAAAAACCAAAAAAAAAAAAAAAAAGAAACACATCATAAAGTATACAAGTAATATTTAATGAGAAAGAAATCTTTATCCATGTTAATGGTAATATTTAGTTCATTCTCTGTGGAAATATAGTGGAACTATAGTGAAATAGTTAAATCTATAATGAATCTATAGTGAAATATAGTGAATCTCAAAAGGAAAAATGTAATAGATCACCATAGGGTCTAGCAGTAGCACTCCTTGGCATTTATTTCTAAAATCACCAAAACATTACATTAAAAGAATATATGCACAACCTAAGTTAATTAAACTTAGTATAATTACCAAGATACAGAAACAACTCAAGCATATATTTCCTGGTTAATGAATCAAGATTTGTGGCATATATGCATAATAGAATACTTATAGCTCTATAAAAGAACAAATCATACATTTTACTGTGTTATGAATGTAAAGGTAAAGAATATCATGTAACTGGATCAAGTTTGAGGAAAGTAATAGGTCCAGCATGACCTCTGTCTAATTTTGAAACCTAAAAATGCACATAAAGATAGTTACCAGAGGTTAATATTTACAATAATAGAATTTATCTACGCAAATGAATTGTCTATCAGAGAAAGGGAGATGCATTGAGTAATTGGAGGAAGCAGGTAGGCACATTAGTGATGAGTGTGGGGTAGAATTATGTGCATGGGGAATCATTATTGGTATTAGGCATCATAAAATGCAATAAAATTTCTTAATAAGTATAAATATATTCATGTATATATTGGTTATATTTGTTATCCATTTAATATAAATTATAAAATTTAATATATATTATAAAATTTAAATTACAAGGTTTGGTAATTTAGACAAAAGGTATATTGAAAAATATTGTAGAAATATTTCTAGCATTAATTTTTTATAACCTTGACATTATTTTGACATTATATTATTATTCAGATGATGTTTTAATTTTTTAGTTATGGCTAATTAGCAGCACCCATGCAATAATACAAATAATGTTGTTTTTGAATGTCACTTATATAGAGTAAATTGTAAAGTATTCTATTAGACTTTATAAGTATATTTAATGTTGTGCTTTATGTGTAAAATATGAAGTATAGAAACAGAAGACAACACAATGAATGTCCTTCAACACATGTTTTAGGTTTTGTAATTTTTGTTGGTAGGACTACAAAATATTTGTAGCTTATATTTTTAAATAATTGTCAATTTCTATAAAAAAATCAAGATTTATAGAATGAACATAAATAATACTTTAAAACTTTATTTCCAGGTGATGAAGGAACTCTGCTTTAATCATTTATCAACTGAATGCTTCTGTGAAATATATATATATGTATTTATATATATGTATATATCTTCTTAAGTAAACTGTTTCCAACTCAGTAAACACTGAATCCGATCCGTGTTCCCAAGTCATGTATCTGCCATTTTATCTCTGAAAATTTTTATTTTCTCCCTCAGCTGAAAAAGTGAAGGATTATAGTGGAGTTTGGTTTTATACCAGGTCAATATTATGTGTATTTATTTCCCTCCAGTTCCTCTTTTTTAGACCATGTGCTACCATGTGTGTTCAAAATGAGCCCACTGATAATAAAGAGAATGCAATGCTATTCTCCTAAATTTTAAAAACAATCAGAATCTCAGTATATCACAAACTCTCAGTTTTTTCAAGACTGATCGATCAAGAATAGGAAAAAATTTTATGCCTAAAATTGACAGTATCACTTCAGTCTTCAGTATTCCTCTGTGGCATTTCTATTTGAGTTTATGAGCATACTAGGTTGCTCTCTGACCTGCTTTCAGTTCAGGTCTATTCTCTTTCAGTCCTACTTTCTACTTCAAAAATGTTGCTAAGATCTTCTTCCCGACTCAGTATTATAAATTTCCAGAGATGTTGCTCATCAAGTTTTTATATAAAAGCATTCTTTGGGCAGTTAAAGAGAAAAACTTTGACTGCATAGGCATCAAACATCATTTATTATTTTCATTAGTTATGCATTCAATACATAGTTCATTGAATAAATTATTTTTCTTGATTAAGTTTATTTTGTTTTACACCATAAAAATCCCACAAATTGTTTAATATAGTAGGAATTGTGGTATTTTTATCACCATCATTTTTAACTTTTGAAAATTTGTTATATCTAATTGGAAGTTTGACCACTAAAATCTTTTGACTTAAATAAATTAGTATTCTTCAATCACTTGTTAGGGGCAATTCAGGTAGATTTTAGCAAATAGTAATTCATACAATGCTGCAATGAACTCAGAATTGCATGTATACTTAAATTAGTTTTGTGACATATTGTCTTAGAAATCAATAAAATCAAAAATAAAATAAAATTTATATTGTAAGGACTAGGGAGGAACTGCAGTAGTAGTTTATATTCTTAGTATGTGTGAAACTATGGGCTCAGTCCTTAGCTCTGAATAACTACCTTTCCAATGACCTAACATGTCAATAGTAACTCCTAATTTTGTTTTCATAATGCTATGACAACCAGACTGCTATCATATAAGGGGTGCTCAGGAGTGAATCTATGATACCCTGAATATCACAGTGAACAGACTCTATGTATAGATACCATGCTTGACATTTTATTTTTTGGAGTTAAAATAAGTTTTATTTAAAGGTTTTGAAGAAATGGAAGGAGAGTGTAAGAAATAATACATGCTCAACAGAGAATATATCTGTCTTCAAACTCATAGAGTCCTAGTACATATCCCATAGTTCAAGTATGTTAGTGTACATCTCAAGAGGAAACATGCAGAAATATATTTATGTAAACATTTTGTGTATGGGCTGGCAACACACGTGTTTTTGCCTGACTTTTAGCACTTTTGTAGAACACTAATGCTCACAAAGATCTTTCAAAGTAGACTTTAAGATTTGAGGGCCAGAACATAAAATAATTTTTTCTTAGTTGTTGTAGGCAGCTTCTGTCCTACAGCCATCAGTGAGATTTCAGTGAATCTACTTTAGTGACAGTGGTTAGAACAGGCGGCAAAATATGAAATATGAAATATGAAATAATGTAACTGAAATGTAAAAGAAATAAAATAATTTTTCTCTTCAACTTCCAGAGGACTTACCCTTGATGCCCTGGATCCCACCACTTCCTAAATCCCAAGAGCTTGCCCTTAACCAAAAGATACATTTTAACTGTTCTAAACTTTATGACTTGTGGATATCTAAATCTTGCAAAAATGTAACTGAGCAAATGTCAAGTGTCACCTACTCCCAGAAATGGACTACCCTACTGTAATTTTCCACTGCCTGTAA
Organism: Crocidura indochinensis; assembly: GCA_004027635.1. NCBI lineage: Eukaryota > Metazoa > Chordata > Mammalia > Eulipotyphla > Soricidae > Crocidura > Crocidura indochinensis. The sequence goes on along the minus strand of PVKC010015190.1, from coordinate 10,955 downwards.
AGCTATATAAAGGCTTGGTAAATCTGGTTCAAGGCTTTGATTCTCTGGCTTATGTTAGGACATGTTGAGAGCCCCTGCATGCTTTCATAATAAAACCCCTTGCCTTTGCATGGTCTCTGCCTCTTGGAGTCATTAGAAGAGTGAGTGTGGAATTCCCAACCTTATCCAAATCACACACGGAACATGTGGAGTCAACACATCTTCTGGCAGGAGTGTGGCAAGTTTAATCTTTAGGCAAGGGGCTTTATAGGGGTAAAAAACCAGCCATAGGTATAAAGAATAATTACAATCAGAAAGCAAAGTTTAACAGTAAACATACTTAAGCTATGGGTGTGAGCTATAAGGACTCAGAGTTACAAAGTAGAAGGTTATAACTCAAGGCAGCTCTTTGCAAGCTTACTTCAAATGCAAAATCAGGGATTATGAGGAAGTAAAAAATATCTAGAAACATGCTAGATCTGTTCAGTAGAGCTGGGCTCTACTGCTCTAGAGGTCAAGTAAAGGAAGGACCCAAATCCCCTTAGGTGTGGTTAGGTGTGGTTCCCTTTTTCTAAGGAGAGTCAATAGCCCAGCATCTGCTTTCTGGCTTCACCCTTGATTACCAGAAACTGCAGCTGCAAGGACATATTTGAAAAAGAGAAAAAAACATTGTCTTTGCTTTTATCGCTATATATTATCCAGGAAAGGGTCTCTCTTAGCAATCTTTGGTGCTGGAATTTCTAAGCCAAATTATTTAATACTCCACAATTTTGCCTGAGATTTACAAAGGAGAGATAGACAAATAGTGACCAAAAATGTAATGCCAAGCATCTCTTCGGAAATTCCTCAACCATCCATGCAGGGGAAAAAGGCATCCACAGCCCGGAGTTTTGAGCAACCCCATGGGGGTTATTTCAGTTATTTCCACCAAGAAAATCTGAGGATACATCGGGTGGGCTGAGTTCCCCTAAAAGTTTATGTATGCTATGGCATTTAGTTACAGTTCTAGTAGCAAGGATGACACTACAATACTTATACAGTTTTCTTTGTAATTCTTGTTTTTTTTCTGCCCAATTTTTCTATTTATATTAGTAGATCTCAGATTAACAGTCATTCTTGTAAGAATCATACATTCGTACCTAATTTGTATATTGAGTCAAATAAATTCACATCATGAAATATCTTTATAAATATCAAATATGTAAGCAAGGTCATACACCCATACATCATAATCAAGGGAAGCAAGGATGGTTTTTGTAAATTAGTCAGCATAATACATTGTAGTATAATACACTGAAATATATACAATGTAGTGTTTAGAAATACAAAGAAAAAGAAAAGTCATGTGTCAGTAGAAGTTAATTCTGAAAGCATTTGACAGGATTCAGCATTCATATCTATGCAAATACATATACAAAGACATACAAATTTATACATGCATTCTTTCATACATACAAATTTATACAATTTGATGGTCACAAACGCTGTTATTTAAAATTTCTTTAAGTTGTATTTGAAAACCTCAGTAAAAGAGGGATAGAAGAACATCAATTATTATTAGATATTTTTGTTGTCAACCTGTAGCAGAAGAGAGCCCCACCCCACAAAGTTGCCACCCAGCCCTTATTTTATCCAGGCACTCAGTGATGACATGACCATCTAGGTCCACAGCCTGACCTGTGGTCTTTATGTCCATCTGCTGTCCCTGCAGGAACAGGCCACATACTGGGAACCTGGGAAGAAACAGGAATCCACATGCCAGGGTCCTGGCTGTGGACTGTGGGGTTCCATTCATAGTGCCTACTGGCCTCTGAGAACTCCATCAAGGTGCCAGCTTCTTCAATGCCAGGGCCCACAGTGGGCACCTCTGCAGTGCTGCTAAGTGCAGCCCCAAGCCTTTCACTGAACACCACTTGGCCTCATTTGGGAGCTTATCTACCAGGAGGTAGGGCCTGGAATTTGGTCCTCCAGGCTCCTCCAACATGGATGATGCCTCCCCCACATATATTGACCCTCTGGATAATACTGTGCTCACTCATCTTAATGCTCCACTCCCAACCCATCTCTCCAATATTTTTGTGAGTGGCTGGCCACTCCACCAACAACAAACCTCCAGGCTTGATGCTCAGGAACCCCAAGGTTACTAATACAACACAAATGGACAACACTCCACCTTTTCAGACTTCCATCTTTGGATCCAACTTGGGGCCCCAAGTTTAGTAAAAACCCTCCTGCCCAGCAGGTACAGATGCCTCTTACAAGCTGCTCTTGTTCAGGGAAGCATCTCATCCACTTCCTAAATTCTAATTTCATAGAACACTAAAAAAATTTTTGCTCACCACACCCAGGAGTCACTTTTCTTGGAAGAGGCACTGAAATGAGCAGCTTGATAAGTGCTTCCCAGTTAAGAATGCAATCCCTAGGGGGGCATCACCTCTTACAAAGTCCAGGTAAGCACGGCCAACACCTTGTGGCCTTCCAACCACAGATCATCACCCTTCACCTCTGCCCTCAGCCTAGGTGCTAACAGCCAACACTCATCTGCCACCTCCACAGCCAGGTTCTCTGGAATGAGGGCTGGCAAGGCATCCACCACAGCCTTGGCCCATATAACACAATAGTTGGGTCTAGAATAATACTACAAGCCACAATCTCCAGACCCACCATCCCAGCCTATTCAGTATTGTGTTATCACTGATCCCTCTTCAGGTTGGAAAGTTTCAGGTGCCAGGTTTTGGTGTAAAAAATGTTCTGGAGAGAACAACAAGGGCCCAAAATACCTGTTCAGCTGTCATAGAGAAGTTGGTATCCAATGATGTGTTTCAGCCAGAGAAGCTCACCTCCAAGGTCACCACAAAACCCAGCGTCAAAATCTAACCAGTCGCCTCATAGAAGCTCCCATCATAACTGCCCAGCCAGTTACTGTGGCACCAGCGACTGACAAAGCCAGCATGACAATAAAGGCTAGGCCTGCCACAAGGCCTTCTGACAAGATGTCCAGCACAGTATCTCCATACACACTCTTGACTCAGATTTTCTCCACATATCTCAGTGTTGGGATCACTCAAGAGGCACTAGAGAATCTGATTCAGAGCTTTGGAGTCCTGAGCTTAGGGAAAAGGAGCACAAGTATTCCTATCGCCATTGAGCATTGGGGGCAAGCAACATCCACAGCCTCATTTGTCTTGGAGCAAGGCATCCTATATATTTGCCAAGCACCCAATATGACCAGCCATCTTGTTTGTCCAACTAATGTCCAGTCCTTTGCTTCCAGGTAAGATCTTGATAATGGATATCGTCTTGAGACCTGCCACCTTCATAGTCCACCTAACCATCAAAGCCAGTAGACAGGGGATAAGACATCAGCACTAGCTCCCAACAAAATGCTCATCCAGGCCAGGACAGCATACCTCCACTTGCAGCTCCAATTCTCCTAATGATGGATCAGTGCCCTCTTTTTCCATCCAGAGTGTGGGTTGCAGGTGCCCACAAGGAGAAAGAGATAGAAGAGTTAAAACCATTTAAAATAGTGCCCCAAACTATCAAGTATCTAGGAATCAATCTGTCAAGAGAGTTGAGAGATCTATACCACAAAGACTCAAAATACTTAAAGAAATTAAAGAAGACCTAAGGAAATGGAAGAAATTCCATGATCATATATGGAAGACAAAATGTCATCAAAATCACCATCTTACTTAAACTACTATATAAAGTAAACACAATCTCTATTCAAATTCAGTGTTCTTCAGGTATTTAAAACAAGAAATTATAAAGTATTTGTGGAACTATAAAAGAACTAAGATAGCCAACTCCATATTGAAAAATATGAAACTGGGAAAAATCTTATTACCTAATTTGAATCTCTACTACAAAGCCATTGTGACCAAGTCAGCATGGCATTGGACTAAGACATATTCCAGGCCAATATTCAGAATAGAATATTCAGTGACAAACTCCCAAGTATATGAGCAACTATTATTTGACAAAGGAGCACCAAGAACTTGAAATAAAATAAAAGGCAGTTTCTTCAACCAATAATGTTGGAACAATTGATAACCACATGTAAGAAGTTAAAGATCAACTTGTATCTCACACATTACAAAAAAATCAATTCAAATGAATTAAAGACCTTTAGATTAATTCTTAGTTGATAAAATTTATTGAGAAAAACACAAGAATACTCCAGGACTTAGACCTCAAAGAAGTCTTCAATCATAGGATGCCAAAGCAAGGGTTATAGCATCAAATCTGAATAACTAGGACTACATCAAACTAAAAAGTGTCTGTATGACAAAATAAACTTTGGTTAAAATTAGAAAACAGTTCACTCAATAGGAGAAAAGTTTTGCACTGAACATATCAGATAAGGTTTTGATATCTTGGATATATAAGGTACTCACAAAAGTTAATTCCACAAAACCTAAAATTCCCATCCAAAAATGGAGAGAGGAAATAAACAAGCACCTCTGTTGGAAGCCTATTGGAAGCCCCTTTTTACATAGAATGGAGGCCTGGATACCTGTGCCAAAAACTGCTTATGTGGCAAACAGCATATTGTAGCTGCTGGCATCTTTCCCCTGGACTTAAAGAATAGAGGGCATAAACCAGCTTCAGTAAAGCTTGGTGCAGATACCTAATGCTAAACATTAGATCCTTCCTGTGAAAACAGCTGCTATGCTTTATCTGGTCAACCTTTACTGTAATATTGTTATTGAAGTTATCGCCGGAAAAGAGACCCTGTGTGAAAATTACCACCCCCTAACCCCCTTTGTTCACTCACACTATATAAGCTCACTTCTCCTAATAAATTTGACTCTTGATTGGAAATTCACCAGGAGTCATTTCTCTTCACAGCCCTCTTTTGTATTTCAGGTTGCATCCCCTGCATGAACTCACGAATTACTTCACAACCTTCAACCCTGCAGGCCAGGGTCTAGGGGTCACACACCTCTCTGAGGAAGACTAGAAGACTCTTGAAAATATGCTCATTATGACTTATCATTAGAGAAATCCAAATCAAGACAAAAATTAGATTTCATAATATACCAGTGAGAATGGTACATATCAAAAATGATGGAAACAATTTGTGTTGGTGGGGTATGATGAGAAAGGAAATCTCATCTACTTTGGTGGGAATGCTGCCTGGTCCAATCCCTATGAAAAATAGTATGGAAGGTTCTCAATACTCAAAACTGAGCTGCCATATGACCCAACAATAGATACCTTTTTATGTATCTATCCAATGGACAGAAATACATTCACGCAAAAGGATGTATGTAAACTGCTATTTTTTTTTTTTTGGTTTTTGGGCCACACCCACCTGTGCTCTTCATTGCAGCACTCAATACAAATAGCCAAGACTTGAAATCAACCTTGATATTCAAAATCAAATAAGTGGATCTTAAATATGTGAATAAAACCAGAAAAAATGGATAAATACAGAATGATGTCACTTGTATGTGATATTTAGAATAATTGCATGGAAAAGCTCAATGGTCAAAATGAACTTGTCTCAAACACCCTTGGCCCCAGCGTATAGTGAGGAAAAGGAAAAAAAAACTGAGTGGAAGAGGACAAACGTAATATGAAAGGATGGGGGCCAGGGACCAAGCAGTCTCAGATGCATTGATAGTGTTATCAAAGGACAGAATTAAATATTCAAACCAAAAACAACAACAATGGAATTAAAAGAACCAAACTTTAACAATATAACTTTTAAAATAGGCCTGCCTGCTATACTGCAGGCTGGGGAGAAGGGGAGTGATATGGGTGCACTAGGACACATAGGTGGTAGGAGCTGGACACTGGTGATGGAATTGGTCTTGATTCATTGTATTTCTGAAAACCAACTATGAAAGACTTTGTAAATCACAATGGGTTCAATAAACTAAACAAAAAATAAAAGAAACAACTTTGCCTTTGAATTTAATGCATTCCCTAAAGTGTATCAGGAGTGGAAAAAGAGAGAGAAAGAGAGAGAGGAGAGTGGTGGAAGAGAGAGAGGAGAAAGGTCACCAGAAAGAAAATTGGGAGAATGAGGACTGTAGTTCCTGGGCCAAAAAGCAAAATTTATGCATAGGGAAAGAGAAGGCAGAGCAAAGTGTATCTGATTGATGATACTTATGCTGCATAATATGCCAGGCCCAACTAGGTGGGCCTACGCTCGGGTTCCCAAGCCTTTCTCTCCAGTATTTTCCTGGGCCCTCGTAACAATGTCCAGGTTTCTCCTTTTATACCTGGTCAGTTGGTCATTACAGAGGCGCATGTTCCAGTCCATGGACCATTACGGGGGGTGGGGGGAGGCATCATCACCCCTTAAAGATGCATTAACGAAACAGCCTGGGATAAATTTACAATTCTTAAATATGACTCTATAGTGAATAAAAATACATTTTGAAAATGGTACTTATCATTTCTCATGAAAGGAATATGTGTTAAAATTCTGCTGATTTAAGATTTCATTTGCTTTCTGATGAAAATACTTCCCAGTTATCAGAACAGGGGAAATTGGTAGCATATATATAATTCTACTTTTACTAAATTTAGAAACTATGTCAGTATTTTCAGTAGAGAAAGCTACAGGTTCAAAATGTATTATATCAAATAAACCAAGGAATACTATATTGTACTTATTTGAGGGGAAGGGCATGTCCAACAAAGGTGCTCAGGGTTTAGTCTAGCTCAGAAATCATTCTGGATGAGGTAATAGGCATTATGTGTTATATTATGAATCAAATCTGAAATGGCCACATGAACCACATGAACTATCTATCTATACTAAAGAGTAATTTCTTTCAAATTACCTCTTTAAGCAAGGGAGAATGAAACCTGATATTTTATGACTTCTAGATGAAGAGCACAAGGCAGCATTTCTTATGAATCACAAAGAATGCGTCTACCACTGTTGTGCCTCATGTCCAATTACAAATCATGTATTTTATTTCATTTCATTTCATCACTATTTATTTTTATGAATTTATTTAGATCAAAGTTGATTCCTCAAACACACACATACACACACCACCCTGGGCAGAATTAAATACTTGCAAGTATTTTCTCAACATGGTCGTTACCTTAGTATTTTATTTCTTTTTTTTTTTCACTCTAAATCATTTTTAAGGGTGTTATATTTGTTTCCAGTCTAAATTCTATTTTCAGGATGTTAAGAAAGATTCAAAAGAAGAGAAAATATCTGATTCTACACCAATGAAATAAAATCATGCTGGAATAAAATTAAAATAGAAACAGTATTGAATTGATCTTTAGTAAGCATAGAGGCAAAGATCTAATAGATGCAAAATATTTATGTACTATATGTAAAGTGAATAATCATAAATGAGTCTTAAAGCGTAAGGTAATTGCTGCAGAATCATGTGGGTCTCAGCTAAAAGCAACTTCACCAGAAAGAATTTTTCTTAATACTCTCAAGAGGTTCCTAGCTATGATTCTTGACTTCACTTCTCTGTTGGATTCTTTTATTGTGCTGCACATTTTATAATTACTGCTCATTTCTCTCTAGTCTGCCTTTCCCACTAGATTAAACTTCAAGTCAGAATTTTGCTTTGTTCTTTACTGGACACCTACAGTCCCAAATACTATGGCAATAAAAGCTTGTTAAGTGATTAAACAAATATATAGAATTTTAAAACTCGCAGGATTTTCTCCCTTCTTTATGCCTGTTTATTGTTCTCCAATTGAAGTTTTAGAATATTTAGTTTCATCCTATGTTAAGGAAAATAGCTTAGGAACAGCAGGATATGAAAACCACTGTTTAATCATTATTCTGTTATTAACTTCTCAAAATGTACAAAGTTCTATTTTATTTTTTAGGAAAATAACATTAAACATTTTGTAAAATGGTTCATCATCTATAGTCAAAATCTTATCAAAACAAGCACTTCTATTAAATATTTGGACACATTCATTTTATTAAAACAAAAAGAAAAGGACAAAGACTAAAAAATAAAACACGTTTCACAGAATGACCTTTACCTTTGATCTTTAATGTTGCCAACAAACTTTTTACCAGGGGAGAGAGGGAACTCAATGAAGAGAAAGAAGATTGAAAGGGCACAGAAAACACATGAATACTAAGAAATTTGGTGCAGTGTTCACAAACATATAAGATATGTGCAGCAGAACTAAAAGAGAAAAAAATGGTGTATCCTAATTTATACTGAAGTTGTTCAACTATTGTTGTCTTTTTTCACCAAGATTATTAACATTATAAATTATTTGAGTTGAAATAAGTGGACTTTGAAGTAAAAATCTAATGGAGATTTTAAAGTGCACATTATTGATAGAATTAAGAAATAGTTCAATCAACTTGTTTCTATAATAAAGATCAGTTTATAGAAAATAAAAATATAATTGTATTCAGGATCATTTTACTTTTAATAGTAAGCTAATTCATTATAATAACTTTGTAATTTAATATGTGAAAACATTTTTACTAGCTCTGGAAATGTTGATTTTCAAGACTCAAATTCTATTATTTTTTAATATTTTTTTATTTTTTGTATATTGTTGACAATATTTTAGGTACATATTAACATAAAATTAAGGGGATTCCCATAACAAATTGCCCTCCCTCCACCTCCATTCCCGTCCTACCACCTATATTCTCCTCCCTCTCCCTAGGGGTTGCTAGTATAGGTGGTCCCCTCTGTGCCTAGTTTACAACTTAGTGGTCTTATACTTGTTTGGTCTTGGTACTTCCCTTATTTCCCTCTCTAACTGAGAGGTGGGACTAGATAGTTCTAGTTATGTGGTTTTGTTTGAAGAAGAGAAAAGCGATAAACTGGGGTAAAAATCAAATACGCCAAAAATGGGCGAAGTCCTTCTAGAGACTTTCATCATTAGTTTGAGAGACAAAGGGGAAAAATGTGAAACACCTCAACAGTGCAAAAAGAAGTGTCAAATAAAATAACCGGTAAGCACTCCAACAATAAAGATAAGCACCACATAAAATCCATGGTCTTGAGATAAAAAAAAACAAACGTGGCTGAGCACATAAAGAAAGAGATAAAAGAAGAAAAATAAATAAATATAAATGGAGACAGTAACTTCAATAACCACACCAAAGCAAAGAAATTGGCAAATAGTAGATCGATAAATACAGAAAAAATTGTTTTGTGCTTTTTGCCATTTTTTCCCCTCCTGCATAGGCACAGTAAATATTGTAAAATTTCCTTGGCCTACAAGATATAGGGTTTCTCCACCCTTGGAGTATATTGTCACGGGATCAACTATAGACTCCGTTCAAGTTCATTTACTCTCCCCTTGGTGCTTTCGTGATGTTTGGAAGACTTCTGCTCCATCCTGGGTGATCAAATCAGATCTCTGTATCTAGAGATCTCAGTATCTGCACAGGTCAAAGGGTGGAACTTATGATGAAGCCTTTCTTCGTGGTTTTAGAAGTTCTGTTCCCTCCATGTCATTTTAATCTGTCTTCTGTGGTTGGTGGTCTTGGTCTTTGCAATATCCTAGGGTGGAGCCCAGGCTAGAGTCTTTCATTATGGTTCCAGAAGACACACTCCATGGCAATTGCCTCAGACAGACGTTTGGAACTGGAGATCATGGTTGTTGTGCAGGTCTTACCTCGAACCCCAGACTAGGGCTTTTTTATTGGTCAAAGGATACTTACAGTCCAGTCGTGGTTCTATCAGCCACCCATCTGTAAATCGCCATCTTGGCTTTTGGAAGGACCAAGGGGTGAAAAGTCTTATTGCCAGCTAGAGGTGTAGGATAACCTGCTCTTAGGTCAAGTTGGTCCCATTTTCCTCATCAGGATATTGTATTAGAGCTGGCACTTGTTGTGTCCGAACAGCAGTAAGGATGTCCCGGATGGGATTTGTTTCCTGTAGCTGTCGTGAAGAACTGTGTCGTTTCTATGTCTGGGATCCAGGATTCAGGGCTGGACAGATGGTGTCTAATCAACTGGGGTCCAAGTTGAGTCCATGTGACATATTTTCAAGGTGGGAGATGTCCCTGTATTGTAAACAAGTATGAGTTCTTATCCCTAGTAGATAAGAGCTGATTTTAATATGTAAGGTTTCCCTTTATTTAGTGTGTCTTTGCAGGGGGAAGTGGTGCTATGTTATATTGACAGTGCATTTTGGGGGTGGAAAAAAAAGAAAAGGGAAACAGGTCCCATACCCAAGAAAGATAAAAATAGAAGTAAAAATATATGTGCATATAGATATATATATATGAGGAATAAGGATATTAAAAAATGAAATAACAAAGTAATTAAAGGGACAAAATGATTCTATAGACTATCTTACATTTGGGGAAAAGTAGGTAGAGAGGTAGTGCAATACAGGTCTTATACTTGTGATGGAAGGATAGGTTTCCCTGTTGTCTTTTGAGATTTCCTTGTGGTGTGTGGGTTCCCGGGTGCCTTTTCATCACACACCCTGAATTTCTTGAGATTGGCAAACATTTTGCAACAGGGAAGTCTTGGGAAGAGTTCTTACTTTGGGGGTACTTTTAGAGATAAGTCTGGTTTCAAGTAACAGTCCACATTAGGTAGAGTTAGTAAGGAGGGCTGCGCAGCTTGAGTCAGAGGGGAGGTGGTTGCCTTTTCTTGCCAGGGATGAGATGTGGGTTTAACTGGGTGGCCCTTCGGTTGGTTGCTGGGCACTGGTTCGTTGGGGTAGGAGATCAGTCTTGATGCCTAATAGATTGAGAGCTGAGGGTGAAGGGTTTTAATAAGGTGGGAAATCTGGATGGGATTGAGGAGGGAAGGGATAGTCGGATTTCCAAAGGGGGAAAGGAGAAAGTATATGGAAGGGGCAGGAAAGAAGAAAAGAGAAAATACAATAAAAAGAAAAAGAGAAGAAGAAAGAAGAAAAAGAAAGCAGTGAGAAGAGAGGAGGAAAGGGCAAGGGAATGCTAGTTTGCTTGAATGTGTTCAATAAGTAGGGCCTGTAGAATGAGTCTGTAGGTCAGTTGCTGCTTCAATATTCTGGCTG
>PVKC010015189.1:0-21545 GCA_004027635.1 Crocidura indochinensis | reverse complement strand
CTTGAGGGACAAAGTAATTGTACATGGGTTCTGTTTTATTTTTCTTAATATTCTTTGGTTGAAAATTCATTGTTAAGATATCAGCAATGGGACTTATGTGAGTTCTGTTTATGGGTGATAATCTTTCCATTGTAACTTTATTTGTCCTCTTTCTTTGCATCTTTGTTCTCATAATTAAAAATAAAAAATTTAAAAAAAATTTACCCCTTCTTACTTTCTCTTTCAATATTTACCTCTATTTGAGAGGTATGATTTTCTTTTCATATATCTATATAATTTATATGTCTGTATAATTTTTTTATTATTTTTATTTTTGGGCCACACCCAGTGTCACTCAGGGGTCATTCATGACTATGTGCTCAGAAATCTCGGAAATAGTTCCTGACTTGGGAGTACATAAGGGATGCTGGGAGATCAAACTATAGTCAGTCCTGGGTCAAACACGTGCAAGGCAAAGGCCCTACCTCTGTGCCCTAGCTCCAGTTCTGATGTCTGTATAATTTCTTAAACCTGTATAATTTTCTTTTAGTTAACTGTTGAAAATGATACTATTCTATCATAAGAAAAAGCACTACTATACTACTCTGAGGAATTTATAATTATAAGACATTTATAAACAGAACTGGAGAGATAGTGCAAGGATTAAGGTAAGTGCCTTACATGCAGGTAACACTCGTTTGATGCTTGACATCACATATAGTTCTTCCAAGCACCACCAAATACTGAGCACAACTGAGTATGGTTTAAAAATAAAACAAACTACTCTTGAATAAGAGGCAAACCAAGTTGTCTAAGATTATGGGTATATAAGTTGTCTAAGATTATGGGAATATAAGTTCATGCAGCAGAAAACTGGTCATTTTGGGAGAAGAGGGTGAGCCAAACCTTCATTCCACCAAAGTTATGCCTGCTGCCTCCACCACCCTAAATCACCATTTTCCCATGGGTTGCCTCATAGCCCCTCTACAAGTCCCTTCAGGAAAACCAACATGACCGAACTTCAGGTATGTTGGTCTTTGGGCTGATATCACCAGGGCTTCTTGGAAAGAGTGTGAGCAACTAACCCCTTCACATACAACTTTCTTCCTTTTTCTGGGAAGTTGGGAATTGGCAGCTCTCTGGAGGTCTCTAAAAGTCTTAATATCAGTAATAGTGCTTTGAATTTGTGGACAGTTCATTTGTTTGATGCTATGTCATCCTTGTAGTATCACACCAATTTAACTAAATGGACAGTTAATAATAGGAGCTTATTAAATTTTCTCCCATTGTATTGACTACATTGGAGATACAATAAATTTCACAAATGTGCTTGCTACTGTATTTTTTCCTTTTATTCTTTTATTTTTAAACTTTCTCCTCTTTCTTTTATTTTTACTTTTTTCTTTCTATTTTTTTAATAATTTTGCTTTCCCTATTGGAAACAAATATGAACAACTATGTCAACTATGTGATGCATTTTTAAAATAAAGTAATATATATATATATATATACAGATACACATATATAGATGTAACAGAAAAATAAATAAAACAAAGACAGAGAAACCAGCACCAAGACTGGTATTATGTAAATTACATAACTTTTATCTATTATAATACAATCTGTTCTTAAGGATTTATGTAAAAACTACTCCTACTATGCATAATCAATTTTATTTATAATCAATTTTATTTATAATTCAATTTTCTCATATAAAATTGAATATTGAATAACAAATTATAAATAATATTTAGATTCTGGGGCATACTTATCCATTCTTGGGAAATACACTCTACATGATATTTGTCAGTCACTTCCAGGTGTGCCTGGGAAACAATTAACTGGCATAATAATTCAGGAATTATTATGACTTCATGCTCACGAATCACTTCTCATGGTGCTTAGGGAACAACCATAAATAGTTCAGGGATTTTACCTTGGATCAGTTGAGCAAAGGCACGCATCGAAGGCTATGGTCTAAAGCAGGGGTCCTCAAACTTTTTAAACAGGGGCCCAGTTCACTGTCCCTCAGACCATTGGAGGTCAGACATAGTAAAAACAAAAATTACAAACAAATTCCTATGCACACTGCATACATCTTATTTTGATGTAAAGAAAAAACAAACAAACAAAAAAAAAAAACGGGAACAAATACAATATGTGGCCCGCAGACCATAGTTTGAGGACCACTGGTCTAAAGTATAAATTAAAAGCTACTCAATCAGTTAGTGCAAATTGCTAAAATAAAAGTTTCTATGATATTAAGCTTAAAAATATTTGCAAAGATTCAACTAAGATGTTAATGTTAAATTTGAGAGCTAATATAAAATATTCATAATTAATTTTTAATAATAGTGATATCTTAAATATATTATTGATTATATAATGTAACTAATTTTATTTGATTAAAGTATAGTGAAACACTATCAACCTAAGAGCAGTAAACTTTGTGTGGACTTGATCTTTTGTTCATAATTTGCATTAACATAATACTTTTATTCATCAAGATAAAATGTTTCTTCATAATACAAGTTTATCAATTTATTATAAAATATAATATGTAGTGTTATAACAAATTCTATTTGTATATGTATGGCATTAATATTATATATAATATCAAAACTAATGATAGTTATGTAGTGGTATTTGAAGGGTAGACATTTTCCTCAAAGGTATGTAGATTTAAAGAAAATCATTAATGAAAAAAATAATATAGGAATTTTCTCTCTCTAATAATCTAATGAAAATAATAATGTAGGAGATACCTATGATAATCTAAGTTTATTAATCTTCTAATATTTAATATTTAAAGTGATTTTCACTTTTGTAAATAACTTACCAAGTGTTGTATTCTTTTTAGTCATAGCTTGTTTTTGTAGATAGCTTGAGATTATAGAATGGCAATTTACAAAGGTAAAACTTTTGTAAATTTCTGTTGGAGACATTTTTATCAAATTCTTCAAGAGAGGGCAGTTGGTATTCGTCTGAAAAAAACACTTGTAAATATTTTAGTGATCTTTACCTGACATTAATATTGTTTCTTTTCGATTTCAAATAACTAAAAAAAAAATTAACATATGGTTTTATTTAATGGCTTTGGCTCAATTATCCTAACTTAGGTAAAAATACATTCAGTTTAGAAAAGAACCGAAAAGTTAAAGTGATTGTAGAACTCATAGCATTTTTCTTGCCTATTGCATTTTGGGCTTGATCCTGGGAACCACAAATGGTCACCTGAGCAAGTCAGGAGTAATCACTGAGCACCTTCAATTGTGGTCCAAAAACAATACCAAATGCACCAAAAAACAAAAGCCTAAGAAGGGAACTGGAAAGATAGCACAGCAGCTATAACATTTATTTGACCATTTATTTGTTCCATTCAGGTTCAATCTGGCATCCTACATGGTACCAAGAATTGGAACCCTATCAGTAGAGATCCCTGGGAGCAGAAGAAATAATAAGTCCTGAAAATAACAGGATGTGGTACAAATGCAAAAATTAGGGAGAGGTTCAATAATTTAATGATAATATTTTTGTTTTTGATAAATAATGTTTCTAGTGAAAATGACACTTATTTTATTAAAAGAGTTTTTCAATTCTCAGATAGGCAAATTTTCCTTCTCTGAAAGAGGTGATTAAAAACAATAGAAACACATTTTTGACTGCCAAATATAAAAGTCATGAATCCAGATTTTATATTTCTATGACATATATTTGACTTGTTTAGGATGACCAAAAATGTTACCCTTTTCCTTCCTATGAAAAACTAGGTAGAAACAACCATATCTTAATATCCAAATTCTTGTATTTCTGTAAAAATGCAGCTGCAGATGTCATCATGAGTAGGGACTTTTATAGTGTCATAAAATTTCAGTGTCAGTATAAATTTATGCTGCTGAAAATGTTGACATTTACGGTCACTTCCACAAGGACATATTTTAAAATGATACTAAAACTTGATGCAGCAACTTTTATTTAGTTAAAAAGTGAGGTTATAGTTTAAAACATTTACTCTAATATTTAAAAATGTCAGTATGAGTGATTAATTTCTTAAATTTCTCAAAAAACAGCATGGTCTGATGGGTACTTGAAATCAGACTACTAAAATTAAAAAGCATGAAAGCATGCCCATGTATTATTTAAATTAACAGTTAATTGCTGCATAAAATTAATATCCATTTACAGTGCATTTAATTCAAACTTTTAGTACCCGATAAAATTGTTAACAATGAAAGCATATAATAATGCTTATTTAAAGATTGGGGAAATTACAGCTATATATCAGCAATTTATTTTAGCTCATCTTATATCTAAAAGCAAGTTATTATTCTGATTAATCAAAAAGAAAAAATTATCACAATAATTGTAGATAATTCCCTAAAACACCAAATCTAATTCATTCAGAAGATTGTCCTCTCTTTCTTACCAATAGGTATAACTTTAAAATGAGGATGGTAACCTCATTAGCAGTCTATTTTTGTCAACTGCAGAAGAGCCAAAGAAATGCCATGTTAAAACTCACTATCTGCAGCACAAAAGATGAGGCAGACTTTATTAGGTAGATTTCAACATTGCTGTTCACAGTGGAAACACCTTAGTCAATATTTTAAAAATATTAGAAACTTTTGTCCTGTAGTCCAAGCTATGTTTGAGCAACTCATCAGAAAACTAGTTATAACTTGGGAAAAATCCTAGAGTTAAAATTATTTTTTTTGGGGGGAGGGGGTTTTGGGGGGTCACACCCAGCAGTGCTCAGGGGTTACTCCTGGCTCCATGCTCAGAAATTGCTCCTGGCAGGCACGGGGGACCATATGGGGCACCGGGATTCGAACTGATGACCTTTTGCATGAAAGGCAAATGCCTTACCTCCATGCTATCTCCCGGGCCCCTAGAGTTAAAATTAGGAATTTAAAGAGAGATAGTTCAATCCTCAGAGGTGTGCTTACTTCATTCACCATGATTTGATCCCACATTTGTTGCCATGTGATGGTGCTCAAGGCTTACTCCTAGATCTGTGTTCAGAAATCACTCCTATTAGTCCTTGAGAGAGCATATATGTAGTGCCAACTATTGAGTCAAAGTCGTCAACATGAAGGACTTACACACTGTACTATGTCTCTGGTTTATTTGTGTTCTTAAGTGTTCAGGCCATATGCTTATTTAAAAATATTATTTGTGGGCCAGAGAGATAATCTAGTGGGTAGGTTTTTGCCTTGTAAACAGTCACCCTGGTTCAATCACCAACACTTGAACATTGACAAACTGATGAATGAGTGAAGAGCAAGGAGTAAGCTCTTAACTGCCAGAAGTGTTCCCAAAACAAACAAAAAAATTAATAAACAAAGATTGATTTGTTTTCTTTCTTGTTGTGAATCTTTTTTCTAGATTAAAATTTTATTAAGATAATTTGCAAATGTATTTTCCAAGACTATAACTAATATTCTGATTATATGTAGATTGACTTTGAAACATGTTTATGATCTTTATTAAATAAAGTATATTTTTTCTCTTTCATGCATAATGCTGTTGATATCTCCAAAGAATTCTAGTCTGAGATTAAAAATATTTATTAAATTTTATTTAAAACCTTAAATAATATTAGTCTTTATATTTAGGTTCATATACTTTATAATTAAGTATATAATGAATGAGTTCAGGTTTATAGATGCCAGGCGGTGGCGCTGTAGGTAAGGTGCCTGCGCTAACTTAGGACGGACCGCAGTTCGATCCCCCGGTTCCCCATATGGTCCCCCGTGCCAGCCAGGAGCGACTTCTGAGCGAATAGCCAGGAGTAACCCCTGAGCATCACCGGGTGTGGCCCAACAACAAAAAAACAAAACAAAACAGAAAAAAGAATCTAAATTTATTTAGTTTACATACATATCCCATTCTACTTGTAATACTTATTAAAAGACCAAATTGTCTCATGAAATTACTTAGAATTCTTTAAAATATTGGCCAATCATAATTCATGCATTTGGATCTATTATTTCTGTTCCTGAGGTTTCTATGTTTAGTCTCATCCTTTTCCTTCATTATATCAATTACTATAGATGTTTACATTTGAAAGCATAATTTCTAGCAATTTTCTAAATTTTCTGTTCTTATTTTTAAAAACTATATTTGTTAGAGGTTTTATGTTGCCTTTATTCAGTTTTGAATGCTTAAGAGGTTTAACTGAATGGTTAAATGGTTATCACTTCACTCTGGCAGCAGAGGAGATCAAATGTGGCACTTGACACTGTATTGATGGCCCAAAGTACTACATGATATGATCATGCCTGTTTATACAATGCCAGATATGGCCCCTTGATTTCTGAATGTTGTACCTATATAATAATTTTTATATTTTTTGGATTTGGATAAGTTCTAGTAAGTGAAAAAACATTTGTAAGTCTTTTAATAGTCTGCTTTTATAGTCGATAATTTGCAGAAACTACTGTATCTTAACATAACTATATTGACATAATGATAAATACTTAATGTTCACAATTTAATTAATATTTTAAAACAAGTGTGATACTTAATGTTCACAATTTAATTAATATTTTAAAACAAGTGTGATTTATTTATCACTATAGGTTGTATACTCTCAAATTTTTCTTATAATCAGTCTCCTTTATCTAATTATATATATTAATTGTATGTTGATTAGACTAGTGTAGTTTACTTTATTGTATAAATGTCATTTTTGTCTTTGTTGTTTAATATAAGAAGGTTATTAAAAGCATATTGGTGTAATATGTGTTTCTCCTTAATAGAATCTAGGATGCACAATTTGCAACTTAATTTATGAACTTTAGCATTTGTCCAATGAAATGACTTCTATTATATATATATATACTCATACTAGAAAAATCACCTCAAATAAATAGGGAGGGCAATATCATGTTCTTCATAGAACTTCAAAGAAGTTAATCTAGCTAGCATATGGCATGAACATAGCAAATATATAAAAATAGTTGAAACTGTGAAGAGTACAAGGCACTTGCAAATGTGAAAATACTACATTATTATTTTTTGTCATTTTACACTGAATAAAAAGTATGGTCAACAAATAAACAAATATAGCTTATAAATAATGAACAAAAACTCTAACATTTATAAACTCGGCACTCATCAAATTTTCATTCTCCTATTGGAAACTTAAATTTGTTTTTGATGTTTAATTTTAAACCATAGATATAAAAATGCTTTATATTATATTAAAATTGTTATTATTAGTCTATTAACTATATAGCCTAAGAGTTCAAGTTCCTGACTTCACTGAAAGATCAGAAGAATTCTAACTTGAAATTATTCCCAGATAGTGAAGTCCTAATTGTCCAAATGTTGTAATTATAACTAAAGCCTCATCACTGGAATGCAACTCTTTCATTAATATTTTATCTTTATTTGTAAATTGGATATTACTCGAATAAGAATATTACTCTATATTTAACAGGAGACCAGATTTGTACAGAAGTTGAAAATGCCAAAAAACAAATTACACTAAATTGTGTTCTCAATTATGTGGACCCGACATAAAAACCCACAACCTCTGCTGTTTCTATCACACACAAGAGGCTGTTACCATATGTGTAATTATGTCGGACTGCCACCAAAATATTCCCTAACATCAACATGAATGAAAGTCAGCAATACTATCTCAGAGGTTTAATACCTTAGGGAGGTTGTTTTTATCACCAAAACCTGGTAGCTACATTTTATAGTTATCTTAGGTAATCTTTTGTACCTGTTTAAATTAAAACATTTTGACAAAACTTTTAATAAGTGAATTTAATTTATCATTTATCACAATTTAGATCTGGGATTCAAACACATTGAACTTTCTTGTCAGACTGACTGAGCAGAAACCTGAAGTATGTGTAGTCTTGGGACCATAGCAATAGCACAGTGAGAAGGGCATTTGCCTTGCATATAGCTGATCCCTGGCATCCCCTACCATGCCAGGACTGATTTTTGAGCACAAAGTCAGGAGTAACCCTAATCACTGCCAGATGAGGCACAATGAAACAAACAGAAAAAAAGGGCAAACAATAAACTATATCCTCTTATCTTTAATATGGGTCAGAGGCAATGGAGAAAGATTTCACAAAGTATTTCTGCTGATAATATACATATTATAATATATATAATATAATATATACATACACACACTTCTACATAGGTTTTAAAATTGCATAACATATATGAAATTGGACATGCACATATACACAGATATTACAAAATATGTATTTATATAGTCATATATACATATATTATAAGCTCACAAATGAACTAAATATATGTATATGTGTGTTTGAAGAAATAAGGAATTTTAGACAGTGGCAACTGCATAAAAAGATAGAAACCAGAAGTGCAGAAAAGAGCCAAGGAGACAAATATTTGCACTACATTTACTATAATGACTTTTGCTGATTTCAAAGATATTGGGAAGCTTTTTTATGTTTTGTTTTTGTTTTTTGGGCCTCACCCGGTGATGCTCAGGGGTTACTCCTGGCTATGCACTCAGAAATCGCACCTGATTTGGGGGACCATATGGGACACTGTGGGGATCAAACCGTGGTTCTTTCTACCTTAGCACATGCAAGGCAAAAGCCCTACCGCTTGCAGCACCGCTCTCTAAGCCTTTGGCTATTTTAAGGGGATAGAGAAAAAAATTCATACACGAACATTTTTCAGGAAGTTAGACCTTGGTAAGTACCATGGATTTTAGAATGGGATTCTGAAAAGTTACTCTGTAAAAGATAATAAAAGGTTTGCTCACTGGCTTTGCATTTAAAGTCACTCCCAATAATATTTTGAGGACCATGTAATGTGAGATATCATAATCAGCTTCCTGAATGCAAAACTTGCACTATGATCCACTGAGTAATTTTGTTGGTCCTGTGGCCACTATAAATTTGTTTAATATTTCTTTAGGTAATAGGTGATGTGCACCCAAATTTACCTCCTTAGAAAATTGAAAGTGTATTGTATGTGAAGGAAGTTATATTCCAGAGCTTTTATAATACATAAACATTTTAACTCACAATGACTACTATTCAATAAAAATTCATGTTACATATAAAATAAAAGTAAAAAAATCATCAAAAGTAAAACAAAATTGTGGCACATCGTGAAGAAAAATAATTCATTATTTTGAGTGAAGATCATCAAATTTTCATAAATTTAAGGAAGCATCTTGTTGCTTTTCTTGTTTTGTTTTGTAATGTTTTTGTTTTGGGGCCATAACTGTTGACTCTCAGGGGTTACTACTGGCTACGAGCTCAGAAATTGCTTCTGGGTTGGAGGATCATATGGGATGTCGGGGGTTTGAACTATGGTAAAGCAAGACAGCTTTACCTCTAGTGCCACCACTCTGACCCCTAAGGAATTATCTTATCTAACAAAATATGTTTACTTACACACTGGCTTTTATTCTATATTAAATATAAATAACTAGTACTTTTAAAATCTTATATCCAGAAATATAATTCAGTATAGCTAAATTTAAATATGAGAATATGCTCTTTTAAGATTCAAAAAATAAAAAAGTATGCCTTTTAATTAGCTTATATAAGATAAAATCCATACCTGCTACAAAATAAGGAAGAATGAATAGGGAAAAATCCAAATGCTACCAGTAATAGTGGAAACTTTATAAGAATATCTATACTTGAAAGACAGTTGAAAAGGACTTTAGCTACATTGATAGCTTAGACAAGTATCCCAACTTGTGATGCTTAGCCAAAGTAAGGCTCTTTGAGTTCTAACTTGACATAATCTTTCTACTAAAGTTTCGATAATAAATCTTTTTTTATGCATCAGATTATTAAAGAGCAAAAAACATACCTGCAGGGGCCAGAGAGATAGAACAGCAGTAGGTGTTTGCCTTGCATGCAGCTGACCTGAGATGGACCCAAGTTCAATTCCCAGCATCCCATCTGGTTACCAAGCCTACCAGGAGCGATTTCTGAGCACAGAGCCAGGAGTAACCCCTGAGTGTCACTGGGTGAGGCCCAACTTCCCCCAAATCTTGCCTCTATAAAATAGGACTGCCATGTTTATCATTATGTAAATAAAATTATTGAAGGAAAACATAAATTAAAGTATACTGAGAATGCCACAAGTCATGGATAAGGAAAAAACTTTTATACTGTTGAATATGTATCATATAGCACCATATGCTGACTTTACCTGGTGGTCATTTCATGAATTAGCCTTAAAGAATTCTGTTTACAGAGTGAATTGCAAAAAAATAAATGAATCTTACAGGAAGTTCTTGCAGGTATATATATATATATACATATATATATATACATACACTATATATTACATATATTACATATTTTATATACAATATATAAATATATTTATAAATTAAACATATATAGTATATACTAAATTTAGTACATATATATCATATATAGTATTTATATACAATATTTTGTCTATATTGATATATGTATAAATATATTTATATCATATATGTTATATATGTGTATTATATATGTATAAAATATAATATTTGTCTATATTTTAGTCATATAAATATATATAGTCTTTATTTATACTAGCTATTTATACTACATATATACTATATACTAGAGATACTATATAGTATGCATATATATGCATGTATATATACATACTGATGTTTAATTACAAATTTTTGCAATCTTGGATTTCTGTATGACTGATAAAACAATGATTTCTCTGTTGATTGTCTTTCTTATATGACAGAAAAGGAATATTCCTATAGAATATACTCCCTAAAATTTTACTTTCTGAATGTATTTCTCAGTTCTTCCACAACTCTCTTACCAAAAGCTAATATTTTTAAGAAACAATGTAAGATATAGGAAATATTTAAAATTAAGGATGTTTAAAGCTCATGTGCATAGTTTCAGTATGTATAATAAATTTATTTCAAACAAGTAAGGATATTTTGTATAATGAAGCAAAGCTTTTAAATGAGATGATCTTGTGTATAGGACATTGTTCTCTTTTATAAAAGCTCACTTACACAAAATGCAAGATTTAGAAGCATGTAAACTAGTAATAGTAAGACATAAGAGTAACTTACTTAGGGCACGGGAGGTTGAAATGGTATATTTTATTATTCTATTTTATGGAATAGAAATCATATTTATTTTGCCTTTTAAGTTTCATAGTATAAAACAAGGAAATTTTACTGTTTGGATGGTAAACAATCAAATATGTGATGTTAATCTATTAATGCTAGTTTTTCTCTTCAAGTTTCATTTAATTGGTGGAATAAATATGCCAGGTCAAACCAATGAAATTAGAACCCCGAATCCTATTTCAAGGTTTTAGAATTGTATGAATAAATGTGCTACTTTTGATGCATTAGTGGTGGTCATTATGATGCCTAACTTCTGACAGAATGACCATTTAACAAGAATTAAGATAACTATTAATAGTTCTCAATAAAATAAATAATTTCTTGAGAACCCTATGAAATAACCATGCTCCGAGTTTTTTCCTTTACAAATCTCTTCATCCATTTTCCTCTTTGTACCTAATGGAAGCCCAAAACATGTTTTGTGACTATTCCAAGTAATAAAATTTCAGAGTGAAATAATGGAACACTGTTGGAAATTTAGAAACAGTCCAGAACAAATTATCCAATTCTGAGACTCTATGATTTGCCAACTGAATATTTGGAGCTTTGAAGTTCTGTCCCTGGCACTCTCTTGGAACTCACTAATTGATCCTCAAATTGAGTACCACAATAATGTCTAAAATATCTAAATCATTTAGACTCAGAGGACATAAACAAAGTAAATTGTCTTTTATAATTTATAATGGATTTCAAAAGTACTTAAAAGTCAGGGATAATGATGTTATAAAATATAAATTTCAACTGCGTTTTGGAGTTTATATGTAATTTCATTTATTTATAACTTACATTATTGTTCTACTACTTACATGATTTATACTTGACACTTTAATATTCAGAACTATGGGTGTGGATAGTCATTTTGTTTATGATAGGTGTCTGTGGAGTAACTGGAGAGTTAAGAAAAGAGTTGAATTCCTATCAAGTTAATGAAAGAGTTGAAATCCTATTCATTGCTGAAGATGTGGAATAAAATATATACTATTTATTGGTCCAAAATTAGAAGCTACACATTTTTAAATCAAATACATGATTCTGTTATAATAGGATGTATTATAGCAAATTATATAGGATGTATTATAGCAAAATGCTTATTGAAAAGTTATCCTCAATTTTAAATAATGATTGTATAGATTAAAAAATAAAGTTATTCACATAGACTGGTAAAGGATGTAAACCCATTCAACAAATGGTCATATAATGTAATTAGATTTAGTATCTTATTTTTACAATTTCTAAATATTTCTAATCATTCATTGCCAAGCTGACTGCTAAATATATTTTAAAAAATCTTTTAAAATAGTAATTTAGCAGAATCTTTTGTCTCATTTGCAATAAATGATTGAGATTACTTCTAAAAAGTATAATTTAAAGTGTTAAATAAGAAAAATAAAATTGATCTGTAAAAATTAAAACCTTATTTATAAATAAAAGTAGATTCTTTTAATTCATTAAACAATTTTAGTAATTCCTGGATTAGTTTGAAATGTGATCCAAATTCTCAGAACTCAAAATTTATTTTTCCTGCCTAATTTACATAACTATAAATTCACAGCTTAATAATTTTAACTCGTTTTTTTCTATATAAATAATCCAAAAGTTTTATCTGCAATCATTGAGAAGACAAATAGAAAATATCCTACTATATTTTAACATCTGGTTAGATATTTTCCCAGATAGTTTTTATTTTTAGATAGAAGTGTGATACATATTATAGAAAATCATTACCTTTCTCAGTGCCTAGGGAGTTCAAAACCTTATATTTGTAAAAAAGTGTCTCTCACCCTTATTTGCTTACTAGGAACATTGTTAGAAGACTCTTTTCATTTGCTCAGTTCTATTATGGCCTGGAATGTCAATTCAAAGTTGTTTGCTTGGTTTCCAGTAGAGAGTTAGTTATTGTGTCTCTCACTGAACTATTCTCATTGTGACTGACAATCATAAAATATTCTGTTGAATACCACCCCTGTCATGGTTGGCGTTTGCAACTTGACAACTTTGTCTTTTTCACCTTCCTCTTTACAAGTGGATAGTGGAATCGAGTCATTCATCAGAAAATATACAAAGTTAACTCAGCTTTCAAAACCTGCCTGCTGTCATTTTTCTATAGTTAAGATTTTTTTTACCTGAAGTCTTGAATGGCTCACCCTGACATCAGACTGCAGTAATTAATCATTAAATAGTGATTGAGGCAGTGGACCCCAGAAAATATCTCCATACACTACCATATGCTGCAGCCAGCTGCAAGCTCGTAAGTAGAGAGCAGCAGCACAGAGGAGAACAGTGCCTGACAGTCCCTGCTGTGAAGTCCAAGAGCAAGAGTGCCTCTAACTAAGGGCCAAAACAGAATGCTTGCTTGTATTGACCTTCATTACCTGGCTGCTTAAAAGATAAAAATGTCAGTGCTAATGTTCTGGAAGTTTAAACATTTAATCACATTTTAATGAGCATTCTAGCATTTTCTGTACTTGAACATTTATGTTTTTGGAGAGTGACTTCTTTTGTTAATAGCAAGAAACAAATTGCTTTAGCAACATTTGTCTGTTGCGTGTTATGTTTAAAGAAAGAAAGAGTGAAAGAGAAAACTAAATAAAAATTATATATCTAACAGACTTGATTATTTCAATGCAAAGTAAAATTGAATGACTATTTTTTTTCAAGTATTTTGAGACAATATTTAGGAAAGAAAGTAAGCAAGCGAGTCTGTTTCCAACACATGCAATTAATGGAACTCATGAGTTCCACTATTCAGATATATATAGTTACATAATTCAAATATATATTTATATAGTGATATATCAACTTCATAAGGTATATATATCATATAAGAATATATCTAAAAATGTAAAGAACTTAATGGAGAAGATAAAACAATGCCTCATTTTCTACTTCTTATGAAATAATGATCCTCTCACATGAACAAAAGTTAATGGAAGTGGGAGGCTATAAAATGATTTCTTTGAGAGAAGGAGATGGTAGTTTATTCAATTTTACCAAGAGTTTTAACATAAAAAATAATAAAATAATTTAATTATGTTATAGTTAAGATATTGTATTACAATAGTATTGCTGTTTATAAGCTGCTATATGTAACATTGTCACAAATTACTACCATAAAACTGCTCAATCTCCTTCACCAATGTGCAAATATTCTTTCTAGTTCATATCATACACACACCCAATTTTACTAAATTGAAATTTGATTTAGTTCTAGGCAATGGCTTGTTATCATACAATAATTTCTACTTACTTTATTTCTTTATATATTATAAATTAGTGAGGCCATTCAGTATTTTTCCTTCTCACTCTGACTTATTTTACTTAATATGCACCCTTTATTTCCATCTAAGTTAAAGGCAACTGCAATATCTCAATTTATGGATGAGTAACATTCTCTAAGTATAT
Source organism: Crocidura indochinensis (assembly GCA_004027635.1). Taxonomy (NCBI): domain Eukaryota; kingdom Metazoa; phylum Chordata; class Mammalia; order Eulipotyphla; family Soricidae; genus Crocidura; species Crocidura indochinensis. The sequence continues at coordinate 7,033 of PVKC010015189.1, read as the reverse complement.
ATGCCACAACTTCTTTGCTCATTCACTTATCATTGGACATGTGTGTTATTTCCATATCCTGGCTATAGTACTATGTGCTAAAATGAAACTATGTGTGCATATATGTCTTTGAATTAATGCTTTTGTGTTTGGGAATAGACACAAAGAAGTGGGATTGGAGTTATGTGAAGATATATGACTTTTGAAAAGTCTCCAGACTGTTGTACTCTTTACTCTTTTCCATAGAGACAGTTCAGATGATATTCCCAACAGCGAATGCGGGTTTGGTTTTCCTTACAGACCTTCAAACACTAGTTGTTGCCAGTTTTTATTTGATTGTTGTTGTTATTGTTTGTCTTTGTTTTGAAGCCACAGTCAGCTGCACTCAGAATTTAAAAAATCATAGGGATGCCTTAGATTGTATCAAAGTCTTCCACATGCAAACATCCTATCCATTGTAAATAGCTCCGGCCCTGATTATTTTCATCTGTCTGTTTTTGCTTTTTGATTTTCTTTTCAGCTTTTGGGCCACACTCACTAATATTCAGAATTACTCCTACCTCTGAGATCAGGATAACCACTGCCACTTTTCTCTGAATATTTAGGTCATTCTTGCCCTTAAAGCCCATGTGTTTTATAATATATATATATATGTATGTATGTATATTTATATGCATATATATATTTAAAAAACCTTTAAGCAGAAATAATATCACTTGTATCCAAACCAGTTCTGCAAGAAACATTGAACACTATATATATACAATATATATACTATACAATATATACAATATATTATATACAATATATACACTATATATACTATATATTATTTATAGTATTCAATGTTCCTTGCAGAACTAGTTTGGATACAACATGTGATAATTGTTTTGCTTAAAGTTTTTTAATTCTCCCACAAGTTTGAGTGAAAGCCTTATAGAATAAAGGATTGTTGAATGAAGAGTCTTTTCAGTCATTAATTGATTATTTACCACAGTATTCCCTTCTTACTTTGGAGTGCCATTTGAGAAATATGTGACTTTTGGTTCTTTCCCTAATATTTGGGGTTTTGCTTCTCTCTTGTTTAAGTAGTGTTCATCTGGTTCTTGTCATTTTGACTTCTCTATTCATTTTGTGTTTTGGTCACAGAACACAAGGTTCTGTAGTCCTTGTGTTTCCTGGGTCAGTGCACATGATTCATCATTAGACTATGGAAGTTCTCAGATATTGTACCTTTGAGTGCCATGTGGGATAGAATTTAACTAGGATATGCTTTAATCTCTTTAGTATCTATAAGGTTCCTCTACTTTTAGAAAATTCAGTTTGAGTAAACTGAGAAAGTTTACTATTAGTTGATTGGGTAAGAGTGGGATACAAAAGTGGCATCTTATTCTGTCACATTCTTTGGCAAATTCTTGCAAAATAGAAAGAAGCCATATTTGTTACAAACTCAAAACAAAGAAAAATAACTTTGCAAAAATATGTCCTATAGTGGGTTATATATATATACTACTGAGAACACACAAGTTAAAGCCCTGTTGGTTACATATATCCAAATAAATAAGAGCTGATTTTTTTTCCAATGGAGTTTTAAAAAGTTATAATGGAAGGAAACATTGGCACAATATATCTATCTAACTTAATCTGATGTGAAGAATGGGTTCTTAGAAAACATTGTGTGTCTCTTGCAGTTTAAATGAGAAGCAATCAAAATCACTTTTAATTAAAGCACTTTCTCAGTTCACGTAGGAATACTGAGAGAATGCCAAACTATATTAATGTACTCCATTATGACTTTGACTATATTTTACAACATGAAAAATTTTCTTTTTATGGTACCATCAGCTCGCTACTTAATAGAAAATGTTTTATTGACATTTATGCTCTTTACCTAATGATGTGTATTTAAATGATGGCTGTCATCTTCATTAGAATGGACTGTTGAAAGTAATATGAGAATAGGGAAACCTCATTTCATTCTAATTATACAAACTGAGAATATAACCTTGGGGTGAATATTTGTTTTTGCCAATTTGGCTACAAAGTTTAATATAAATACCATAGAATTCCAATATTATAATTGGCTTTATTGTGCTTTATTATTTTCATCGATCTTGTCTATATTACCATTTGTCTATCACATGTATTTATATTTTCAATATTTACTTCCAATTAATAAAATGTTATTAAATTCAATTTACTATTAAATTATTATAAAATGTTATTTAAAGTAAGTTTTCTTGACACTGTCACTAATAAGAAAAATATAAACTTGGCAAGAAGTCATCTGAAAGATATAATTTACTAATATTCCCACTCTTGTTGAACATGGCTTATGGAACTTATTTACACTACTCTTGAAATGCACTTCACATTCAAATAGTTTATTAATTGTAAGTTATATTGTGCCAACTTTATTATTTTTATCATTAGTCAAAATAGTAAGGAAAGGATTCATCCATCTTTTCAGCTGCATACATTTAAATGTTATGAATATCTACTTTTAAATATTGTCCAGATATGTAACATTAAATAAAAATTTGTAGTCAAGGCTTTAGTAGTAAGAAAATTAATCTAAAAAATAATCATATAGAACTTAATAACAAAGACTATGTTTAAGCTTTATATCTAAATCTGGCAAAATAAATTAATACATTTTTGGTGAACAATTTTCTGACCTATTACAAAAATGTATATTTATACTTTTACAACATAATGAATAGAAAACTATTTATAAAAGTCACTATTCATATAATTTATTTTTGAGGAAATTTATTAATTTTTCCAACATGATACTAAATTGGAATTTGTATTATTTCTTCCAATTTTATGATGGCTTTATTAATATTTTTGAACTATAACTAATGTCAGTGTTTTATCAGTAAGCTGTTTTGTAATAATGTACTCGGTTTCCTATGGTAGTCAGCATCCAAGATGCTCTTAATGACCTTGTTTCCTGGCAGAGGCCATCCCATAGCATTCATGCTAATGTTTGTATGACAAAAATAAATGATGATGTTTGATATCCTAGGCTACTTCACAAAAGCCAAATAACTTCTAAATTACTTTCTTGGATTAATTTGTTTTGTCTGTAGGATCACACATGGCAATACTCAGCAGCTACTTCTGTCTCTGAGTTCAGGAATTATTCCTGATAGATTCTAAGGACCATATGGGCTTCTGAAATTGAATCTTAGTGAACCACAGACAAAGCAAGTACCTTACCTTACCTGCTGTATTGTCACTTTGGGATCTCTTGGATTATTTTTAGTGGGAGAGACCACTTTTGTAGAAAAACTCATATAGCTGAGTAGAGATGTTCTGGGTGAAGAAAAATTAAAGCTCCTATTAATAACCTTCACGTCTAGTAAATTTTAATGGTCCCTGTACATTATCCTGGTTGACATATTGTGAACTTATAAGATATGAAAAACCTTATACTATACATTGTAGTATAAGCCCCTGTTTGACCCACAGAACAATGAGGTATAATGAGTATTGCTATGATAATTAGTTATAACTTTGAAATAGGTTGATCAGCTCTTATAGGTGACTAGTTCAAGTTGTCACTCTTCTCAGTAACCTTCCTAACTACACAAATTTTGGATTTTATATCCTATCATATCCCAGACATTTAGTGTAATGCTTGTCACAAAATTTAAGCACAATATTGAAAGAATTTAAATAAATGAATGTTAAATTTTTCTTATCTGATATGTGAATATGCAAAACTGAATCTCTGGCTTTTTCCTAGGAGCTAAAACTTGAATTAATTCTCTCCCAGATGTCAACACTTTCTGCATCATTAGGTCCTAAGAAAATAGGATAAAGTTGATTTTGTTTAACAATAGCATCGTTTAGTTGATTATAGTTTTCGAAAACTTCTCTTGGGTTCAGAGTGATAGTACAGAGTGTAGGACTTAGGATGCTTATCTTGAATGCAGCTGACTGGAATTTTTTTAACTGGCAACCCATATATTTCCCAAGAGTGAATCTGGTGTGCAGAGACAGAAGTAATACATGAACACTTCCAGGTATGGCAGAGATAGCAGAAAGAAAACAAGAAGAAGGGAAAAGGGTGTGAGGGAAGAAGAGGGGAGAAGAGGGAATAGATGAGGAGTGAAGTGGAAAGAATGGGAGAGAAAACGAGAGAAGGGGAGGGGAGGGGAGAGGAGCTGAGTGGAGAGAAGAGGAGAGGGAGGGTGAGGAGAGGAGAGGTGAGGAGAGGAGATGAGAATAGAAGAGTAGAGAGAAGAGGGAGAGGAGGGGAGAAGAAAAGAAGAGGAGAAGGGAGGGAAGAGGAGTAAAGAAAAGAGAAAGGGTGAGGATGAGAGAGTAGAGGGGAGGAGAGGGAGAAAATGAGAAGAGTACAGAAGAGAAGAGGAAGGTGAGGAGAGGAAAGGAAAGGAGAGCAGAGGAGACAAGAGAAGAGGAGGGGAGGATAGAGAGATATGGGAGAGGAAGTGAGATGAGTGGAGATTAGAGTAGATGGGAGAGGAGAAGAATGGAGAGGAGAGGAGGAGTGGAGAAGACAAGAGAAGAGTGGAGGAGAGAAGTTGGAGAGAGGAGAGGAGAAGAAAGGAAAGAAGAGGGCAAGAAACTAGAGGAGGGGAGAGGGGATGGAGAGGAGGGGAGAGGAGAAAAATAGGAGGAGAGGAGAGAAAAGAGAGGAGAGGGGAGAGGAGTTGAGGGGGATTAGAGTAGGGGAGAGAAAAAAGTGAAGAGAGGAGGAGAGTAGGAGAGGGGAGAAGAGGAGAGAAAAGAAGGTATTGGAGAGGATGGGAAATAAGAGTGGAGGTTGGAGAGGAGATGAGAGTAGACAGAATGAAAGAGGTGAAGGGAGGGAAAGAAGAGAGAAGGAGAGAGAAGTAGAGGGAAGGAGAGGGAAGAATGGAGGAGAGAGAAGATTGAAAAAATAAAATGTCGAAGAAACAGAAGAAGAAAAGATAATTTCCTGTTCTTTGGTTGAGATGTGTTGCAGCATGTTTGTGTATATTTTTCTTAGTTTTAATATTTTTGGGAAAAGAAGTTTATTGGAATATTTTAAGTTATCAAAATTCATTCTAAAGTGGACAACTTATTGTGGATCAAACAAAAAGAAACTTTGTTTTTAGTTTTGTAAAAATAAGATAGAAAAACATAATATGAACCTAACCTAGTATCTGAACAGTATAAGAAGTTTTTGAAAAGTCTTTATTAGTAAACTGATGTAAAATGATCTGAATTTAGAATACTAGAATATTTAAAATATCTACTTTGTAAATTACTTAAATCATAATTTTATCTCTAATGTTGCTAGCATAACAAATTATTTTGCTATAAAATCTCATTACTTGTTGGGGTTGCAAAGGTGGTGCAAGCAGTATGTGCAAGCCTTGCACTCTGCTAATCGAGGACAGACCACTCTTCCATCTCCCAGTGTCTCATATGGTCCCCCAAGACAGGAGCGATTCTAAGTACAGAGCCAGGAGTAATGCCTGAGCATAATTGGGTGTGGCCCAAAAAGAAAAAAAATGTTGTTACATTTCATGAAAATACCCTAATCTTCAGTCCATGTTAGCATGAACAAGCCCAATTTGGTAAAAGTCTTTCATTATCATTATCCAACAGAACAAGCTGATCATAGTTTCTAAAAATGATGCCATTCATTTGCACTAATAGGAATTTCTAGAATTGAACATGACCAAGACCTTTTTCACAAATTAAATTTATTCAATTTAATACTATAATTAGATTACATGATCAATATAACTATAAGTAATGGTTTCAGAAAAGGAACAATATCTTTATTCCTGCAAAGTTATATTATCAGTATGATGTTACCAAAACTATTCACCAATTCATTTTATTAGTTGTGATCGTGAAAAGGTGGAGAAGAAAATTAGAATTAAGGGAGAAAATATAGCCCTCTTCAAGTAAAAAGTATAAAAAAGAAAAAAAAGTATAATTGTATGGTTTTTATTGGGATCGTAACTTGTCCTAAAATTATGTATAACTTTATCATTTTAAACACAACATTTTTCCATGATTTTTAAAGGATATCATTACATTGACAAATTTGAAAGATGTTTTTTTATTTTAACACCTTAATTACATACATATTTGTGTTTGGGTTTCAGTCATGTAAAGAACACCACCCATCACCAGTGCAACATTCCCATCACCATTGTCCCAAATCTCCCTCCTCCCACCCACCCCCAGCCTGTACTCTGGACAGGCTCTCCATTTCCCTCATATATTCTCATTTTTAGGACAGTTCAAAATGTAGTTATTTCTCTAACTAAACTCATCACTATGGTGAGCTTCATGAGGTGAGCTGGAACTTCCAGCTCTTTTCTCTTTTGTGTCTGAAAATTATTGTTATTTCAAGAATGTCTTTCATTTTTCTTAAAACCCATAGATGAGTGATATCATTCTGCATTTTTTTCTCTCTCTCTCTGACTTATTTCACTCAGCATGAGAGATTCCATGTGCATCCATGTGTAGGAAAATTTCATGACTTCATCTCTTTTGACAGCTGCATAGTATTCCATTGTGTATATGTACCAAAGTTTCTTGAGCCATTCGTCTGTTGAAGGGCATCTTGGTTGTTTCCAGAGTCTTGCTATGGTAAATAGTGCTGCAAACCGGAAATTGAGTTTTGCTGGGTACAGTATTCTAGGTGAAGCATTCATTTCATTCAGTCTTGTCACAATATCCCACCACTGTTTTCTGGCCTTGAGTGTTTCTGGTGACAGGTCTGCTGTAACTCTCAAGGATGCTCCCTTGAATGTAATTTCCTTTTTAGATCTTGCTGTTCGCTGAATTGTGTCTCTATCTGTGGGATTTGTCATTGTGACTAGGATGTGTCTTGGAGTATTTTTTCTGGGGTTTCTTTTGGTTGGTACTCTTCAGGCATGCAAGATTTGATCACATATATTCTTTAGTTCTGGAAGTTTCTCTTGAATGATGTTCTTGACCGTTGATTCTTCCTGGAAATTTTCTTCCTGTGTCTCTGGGACTCCAATGATCCTTAAGTTGTTTCTGTTGATCTTATCATAGACTTCTATTTTCA
>PVKC010015188.1:0-21636 GCA_004027635.1 Crocidura indochinensis | reverse complement strand
TATAAAAGTCTATTGTGCTCCTATAAAGGCACTCATTAAAGTCTCAGGAATCAATTTACATAATTAAGGCAGTCCAGCCAATTTTAGGAAAATTACAACTTTGTGAAAAATAAGTGTTATACAGTAATTGTGGCAAAGATGTTCTGCTTTGTGTCAGGCACAATGAAATCAGTAGGTTTAAAAATTAAGAACAAGTACCTCTAAGCTCTCAATGTCATTTGAAAAGTGAGAGAGAGCTGTTAAGAAACAGCTTTGCATGTTAATCACAGATCCTGGGAACATTTTGTGTTAAGATATATGATTTTCAACCTTGTTAAAAGAAATATTGAAAGAGGGAAATTGATTTTTTTCCAAGAAAATTTGCCTGTCACACTCCAAGATAAGTTACTGTTATGTGTGTGTCCATTAAATAAGTTTATTGTATGAAAAGTCACACTCTAGAAAAAAAAAAGTTCAGTCAGCATTGACTTCAGTGAGAATTTATACAATCTCTTAATCAAAAAACCAAAGCTAACTTGAGCTAGATCTCATTAATGTGCAATTGAACTAATTATAGAATGGATAACCTGTAAAAATAGTAATGCATTACAACTACATTTAAGAAATGGAGCTGGTCATCTTAAAGAGAGATTCCTGAAAATATTACATTCACAAAAATATTTTAAATGTACTGCTATATATTATTTGCTAAATATATGGTAGTTAGCATACAATGATTTGCAGGAAATATCAGTGAAAGAATTAGATCCTATTTATTTTAAAAGAAAATATTATTCAAAGTTTTTCCATTCATGTTTGATGAACTTTTGGGGGATGGAGGAATCAGGAGAGAGTGGCTGAGTAGTATGTGCTTTGTTTTTTATGTAGTGCCAAAAAAGGCACTCACCCCATTTAAAGAGCAGCTCTGTTTTTCTGCATTTTTTATTAAACTGATCAACATACTGGATTTAAAAAAAATTATGAACTCACACCAAAAATAAAGTGTCTCTGGTAACAACTCAGAAACAATTCCTGAAAATGTCAATGACAAAGTAAGATGGTAAAAAGAGTCAAACTGAGGCTGATATTAAAATGAAGAGGTAACAACAGTGCAACTGGGAAATCAACATTTCTGCAACACTCTGAGAGGTGGTAGAGAAAATAAATCTGAGGATTCGCTTCACCGGGAGAGAAAAAATGGGGGTTTTATTAAGCAATTTTTGTCATCAATGACTGAGATATGCACTCACGGGTATAGTTTCCAAATGTCTACAACTTACAATATTTACTGGCTAAGATGTTAGCTCTTTATCAAGTGCAAGTAAACATCCACTTATAAGCTTTTACAATTTTAACACTTGAATATTCAGGAATATATGAAACCTAGTCCACATTTTTATTGGGATACTTGGTACTGTGATATTAAGTCAAACATTCTGTTTTAAGATACTGGAATATATCTGTGGGTTAGTAATTATTCTCCTTTTGATTTGGTCTATTTTTTAGCAACTGACATGGATTGTTTATAGCTAGACTGGAATATACTATATATATTTAGATAAATACTGGAATAAAGATTTTTTTGGGTTTTTTTGTTTTTGTTTTTGTTTTGGGATCACATCTGGCAGTGCTAAGGGGTTACTCCTGACTCTACGCTCAGAAATCGCTCCTGCCAGGCTCGGGGGACCATATGGGATGCCAGGATGTGAACCAATGACCTTCTGCATGAAAGGCAAACACTCTACCTCCTTGCTCTCTCTCCAGCCCCTAGAATAAAGTTTCTTCTGCAAAATTTCCCAGATTATAATTTTTATTATTCTACGATATCATAGACGCTTCTTGTTGTTGATAGCAACACAGGTAATATTAAGTGACTGATTTTTTGTACTCAGTAAAAACTCATAGAATACTCATGAATGGGCAAAATTATACTGCTTCCCAATTCATTGAATCAATAGATTAAATGGTTTCTAAATTTATAATTTGTCAAAATGCAAGAGCAATTAAACTTTTCTTCAAATTTATTCTCTTTTAATGTAACAAATATTCAGCCAATTATTAGGGGTTTTATCAGAAAAACTAATAATTTAATAGTATTATAAAATGCTCTCATATTAATAACCACCATTTTAATTAAAAAGCTCATACAACTTCTTAGCATAGATATATCCACTCAAAAGAAAATTAATTCTATAACAAAAATTCCAAGTTTTAAGTACTCACAATTTTGTTAGTCATAAATAGAGAAGGGAACAAAACATTGCAAATTTTCCAAATAAGGTCATGAAAACACAAAATAAACTAGATAAATGCATTGCCACAAAAAATCACTTTACGAAAGGTCACCAAAAGATATTTGAGATAATTTAGCTAGGACAAATGTTTCTAAATAAAAAATTTTTAATATAGAGGAAACACCTTATTTGAGTCGTCATACTATTTCCCTCTTTAAAAAGAAATTATTTGCATGTTTTTATTGTTTTATTTATTTTTTGTTTGGTTTGGGGCCACACCTGTGATACTCAAGGGTTACTCCTGGCTATACACTCAGAAATCACTCCTGCCTTTTGGGATCATATGGGACACCAGGGATCGAACCACCATCATTCCTAGGTTAGAGTGTGCAAGGCAGATGCCCTACCACTGTGCCACTATTCCGGCCCCTGTATTGTTTTATTTTTGTGGGGAAGCAGTATAAAATTTAAAGGGGTATATTTAAGCAATAGGCTCAATAAATTTCCTGTATTTCTAAGTTGACTAGAATCAAAACTTAAATATAGACTCAATTGACAGATTATCATGTCAGAACGAAAATTCTAGTCTGTTGAAGTGTTTATAATCATCAATAAGTCTAAATAGAAGCAGAAGACATTTTTCCTTTTATTTAAGCACCAAGATTACAACTATTTTATTATTGAATTTCAGTTTTACAATGTATAGCATCCATCAACCATAAACATTTCTGGGCACCAATGTCCTCTTTCTGTATTTTTCTCTCCCCTCTATCTCCCTCTCTCTCTTTTTCTTTTTTTATTCTCCTCTCTCCCATTCACACATTCTCTCTCACACACATTCGCTCTCACATACATTTCTCTCACACACTCTCTCACTCTATCTCCCATTCTATCTCTCTCACTTTTTTCCTGTTATATACTGTAGTTTGCACTATTGTTATTTAAGGGGTACCATGTCCATCTCGTTATCTCCGTTCATCACCCAATTGTTCAGAGTGTTCAGTACCAACTATCATTGCCATTCATAGTGTTCCTTTCTCTACCATAACTGCACTGCTCCACTTTTTGTGGCAAGTTTCTTACCATGGACTGGTGATCCTCCTGGCCCTCATGTAAATTGTCTCTGGATATTTTTACCATATTATCTTTTTGCTTTTATAGTCCACAGAGATATTATTCGATGTTTCTCTCTCCTTCTGATTCATTTTACACTCTTCATATCCATCTATGTATAAGCACATTTTATGACTTCATTTTTCTTAACAGCTGAATTGTATTCCATTGTGTAAATGTACCATAAATTCTTTATCCACTCATCTATTTTCAGGCAGACATATTTTAAATGCACGCATATTTCCAACTACTCTGAGGTTTTATTCTTTAAAATAATGTTGGAGTCTGATAGAATTTTTGAAAAACTAAATAAGATAAAACATGCAAAGTCTTTAGGACACTGCTTAAATATTAAGTATTCAATACATTATAGTTTTTACTATTTTCATTAATTATTATTACCATTATTACAAAAATAAGCATATTATATAAAATGATATCAGAAAATAATGAAAAGTAACCATTTATATGTACTACAGTGGTAAAAATTATTATTGATTTTTCAGTTTATAAAATATTACCACACAGAATGTAGGCATTTTGCTTTCATTTAATTGTATCAGATTCACTTTTTTTATTTCTTGACATTTTGTCATACCCATGACAACTACTACCACTTAATCCTACAAAGCCCTTAGAAGATAAATATCCAAAACAATAGGTCTTATCAAAGAATATACTAGAAAAACCCATCTAATCCAGGAATTAGTCTGACCTGAATTATATAAAGTCCAAAAAATGTGAAAATTGAGGCAAATTTTCAACTGAAAGTTACAAATACATGTGGGTCTATGAAGTGCAAAAACTGTTACCCTTACAATAATATGATTTAAAAATGGACAAAATATGAAGTGATTAACTCAAGGTTACATTCCTATAGAGACTTATGAGCACAATAAATATGTTTTTGCTCTTTTTTTTTTTTAATTCTTTTTTTTTTTTTTTTTTTTTTTTTTTTTTTTTTTTTTTTTTTTTTTTTTTTTTTTTTTGGTTTTTGAGCCACACTCAGTGACGCTCAGGGGTTACTCCTGGCTATTCGCTCAGAAGTCTCCAGCGCCACCGCCCGTCCCCATGTTTTTGTTCTTGATCACTTATGACTTAAACAGAAATCTATATAATCAAAAGTAATATGACAGATTCCAATAAATTTCATCAAAGTTTTCAGAAAGTATGCTGGTTCAATATTTATATTTAGTGATAAAACTTATTCAAATTTTAATTCCCTCATTTTTTTGTTGAATGAATCTGACATATCAATTGACTTACATAAAACCATATTGCCTCATCTATAATGCAAATATAAGAATTTATTTTACAAGGGTTAAAATAAATCAATTGGAATGATATTTGGCAAAAAAAATCATTAATTTTTGCCATATTATTATAATCCAGTGTACCAAAGTCGCTTGCCCAGCAAAATTCAACCATATTCTTCCTGCTTTTAATCTCATATTAACCTTTTATTTAAGCATATAGTTCAAAAAGTACTTCCTTGACAATGTTGAAAAGACTGAAGTCTTTTTCTTGAAGATCTCCTTTTAAATTATGGAAAGAAACTAAGTGCTGAAATTTTAGCTTCAGCAACAAATAGGAAATAAGTTTGTATCTTTGCATCCCTTCCAGAAATAAAACTTTGGGATAGATATTTTCTCCAAATACTTGTTATGGCTTCTGGGTCCAGTAAAAAGGAAGAGAATTGAATACTCTGGTCAGAGCCATTTTATGAAATTTCCAAGAAAACAGGAAATCTATGATCTTGACTGATGAAGACCATGCCTGAGCAGATGTGACTCACATACTGAATCCCCCTTAGCCTAAATGATTCATTATTGTATTAAAACAGCAATGCCCTCAGTCAATGCCGGATACCTAGCTATTTGTTCACTGGAAAATATTAGCATCTCAAATAGAAGTTTATTTGACCTGTATGTGACTCACATTCCAGTTCAGTTCATCTATAAACTGAAATTTATATTGATTTTATAATTTAAACATTTATTTTTCATTCTATTTGCAAACAAACTGACATTGCTTTTATATTCAAGTATTAATGACTAGGTTTGGAACAAAAGCTGAAATTTTTATTTTTTTACCCTTTCATTGATTTTAGTGTATATCTAATATATATGCATTCTTTGTTCAGCAATGCTTCTAGCAAGATGAAAGAGCTACATAAATTACATACCAATTCCTAAAATTGTATCAGTAGCAGAATTATAAGCCCCTTTTAACAAAAATTATTATTAAGCAAGCAGTATATGCTTACTAATATTAATCCTCAACCCATGGGCACAAATTGGAGCAATCTTATAAAATATGGTTTTAGGCCACTAAATGTAGATTATCTCATGCTGATGTTTTCTAAATATTACTAGAACCAGGGGGTAGGAAGCAGAGGGAGGTAAGGGGGGTGTTAAGAACTAGATAAAGTCTGAACAGAATTGGAGTATTATATTTGAATACAACTTGTCATATTTACCCCTCCAGCACTGAAGTGTTTGATTTTAAGTCTATCCACTGTTGATTAGTCTGAAAAAAAAACTTTTTCAGAGATAAAATTTGATTTCCAGAGTCAAATGCCTGGATTACTTACATTATTATGTACTATAACTTTTGCTCTAATTAATAAACAGAAATAAACAGAGACAGAGTTCTATCTTCTTCAGCAGAAAAAGTTTAAAAATGGATTGAAGACAAGTAAATGAGGAAAACAGTTTCAAGTGATACCATTAATCTTTCATATTTCCAAACCATGTAATATGAATCTGTCATATACATGAATCAACTATTGACATATTCAATTGAAAACATTCTATATGAAATAAACCACATTATAAAATTCCTCATAGTTTAGAATTCCCAGATGTATATTTCCACAGTAGGTACATTCATATAAAAATAAAGTAGAAGTTTCCAGAAACTAAAAGCGGTTGCTTTACTGGTATGGCATTTCTTTCTGAAGTAATTAAAATGCTTTGAACGTGCATAGGACTGATGAATGTGAATATAATAAAGCATATTGCACTGTATACTTCATATGGAAAAATTTAAGAGTGAGTTAACTTCAATTAAAAAAAGATACAAATAAGACATTTTCACAAATCACATTGAGACAATTTAACTCAAATTGTATGAGCCAGCAAAAGATTATTTGGAATTATGAACATATGATTTAAAATGGGAACTGTATAAAATGTATATATTTTAATTTCTGATGATTTATATATCATATAAGTTATGAACTCAGAGATCATTCACCATCTCCCACATCATTAAGGAAAAGGTAATGACACTACTACAATGTGTTCAAGATATTCAATGAGTTTTTTTATTTTCTAGATAACCATATCTCATTTGTATGAGAACATTCTCTTCTTCCATGAGGAATTGTGTTGTTTTAATCATTGAGTTGTTTTTGCTTACGACATGCTTCATTTATAGCTCAAAATCCCTTTAGAAACTTTTAAAAGCAACAGCAACCGGATATTTTTTTCTTTCCAAGCTGTTCAAAAAAGTCCTAAATATCTTCCTACCTTGTAAGTTAAAGTATCATAATGTTATGATTCATTATTTTTTAATATCTCTGTTCTGAGGGGGTACAAAATGATTGTAAGGATCAAAAAATGCCATGTACTTCCAGACTTCACCATGAGGCTGAAAAAAATGATGCACAGATGTTATCTGGTATCATTTTTATGCATTTCCTGAGGTGAATTATTAAGGTTAAGTAAGGAATCTCAAATGTTAAATGTTATTACTCTTTTGACTACTGACCTTTGTTCTGGTGTTTGCAAAATTTAAAGTATACCTGGTCCAACATCTGTTATATTAATTATAGCCATAAGGGGAAAATCTTTAAATTATTTTTTGGAATATATTTTCTATCCTTGAATTTAAAACCCAAAGCAAGGGCCAGAGAAATAGTATAGTATAGTACATATGATTTGCCTAAGCCTTCAGGAATAGCCCTGAGTCCAGAGCCAAAAGTAAGCCCTATGATCACAAGAAATGGACAAAGATGACCCCAATACAAAAAAAAGAGCATTATTTTAGCTTATTCTTGTGATTTACATCCCAACGATATGTTAGAAGTTAGACTTCAACACAGAAATGTTTTGTTCAAATTAGGCATCTACCATTTTGTGGCTTTGTCAAGTTGTCTGGCCTGATTATCTTTTAAAACTATTCTATAATATTAGGAGACTAACCATATTTGATTATTTTAAGATGGAAACACTGATTATTTTAAGAATTAAATACAAATTTATAACATGAAAAAGAATTTCTAGAATATGATTTATATAAAAATGCCATATTAAAAATACAATTTAATATCATATTGACTACTTGGACATCTGGTTTAAATTTTATGGCTCACTGTTCTCATATTTCAAAATCTTTCAGGGAAAGAAATGAGAACATAAAAGTTAATTCTCAGTGCCTAACATGTTTCAAGCACCATACAGGGTTCTTTGTATGCCTGTTCATTTTTGTTGAACTATGCAGTGTCATATTTTACTAATAAAAATGACTCATATTCTCAATGTTATACATTTTCCATTTAAAATATTGAAAAAAACTTATTTTATAAATAATTTTTATTGTGACCAACATGAATTTCAAACCTTTCACAGTAATATTTGTGGTACATAGTGGCATTGAATCAGGTGTATCCCACCACCAGTGTTATCCTCACTCCACCCAAGTTCCCGGCATCCCCCCTTCCTTTGCACCCCAGACTGCTAGCGTAACTGGTGCCCTCTGTGTGTAGCTTGTTGCATATTGGCTATTGATTCTGTATCATTGACTTTAAGTTTGGTGTTTAAGTCTGATCATTTTTTTTCTGATCTTTTTTTTTCTTCTTTATTTATATAGAGGGGAAATTTTGAAATAGTTGGGTGGGATGTTAAATTCAGTGAAAGACTTTGGTTTGTGGATCTGATCTTTTTTTTTTTTTTCTGATCCTCACTGTTTGTATGGCTGCTTGGTTCTGGTACCACCCATTTTTCTTTCCCCTCCATTTATGAGGCAGAACAAGATGATTCAAGTTATGTGGTTCTGATTGAAAGAAAAAAGCAACCCTCCCCCAAAAAAAAGAAAAGAAAAGAAAACGGGGATTCCTTCTAGAGGCTATAAATATCAATTTAAAAAAAGAAAGGAGAAAAAAGAAGATAAATGTAACAAAATAAACAAAACAAAAAATATAAAAAATAAAAGCCTATAACAAAAATAAAACAGACAAAACCAGAAAAAAAGAAACAGAAATCACACAAAGACCAAAACTAACAACTACAAAAAGGTACCACAGCAACAAATACAATAGCAAAACAATAACCATGAAAACGAAAGAAGGAAAAAAAGAAATGAAAAGAAAAGGGAAGGAGGGCTGGTGTGGCAAGGTTTTATTATTTTGTTTGTTTTGGTTTGGTTTTTGACATAGGCACAGTAAATTGGGGAAATTAGAAAGGGAATTCCCTTGGCCTAAAAGATACAAGGTTACTCCACCCTTGAAACAAACTTTCAAGAGAATAACTACAGGCTCCATACATGCTCCTTTTCACACCCCAAGGACTTTTTATGGTGTCCAGTAACTTTCTGCTCAGTTGTGAATGATAGATTCAGGCCTCTATCTTGGGATCTTGGTCTTTGCACAAGTCTTAGGTTGACTTAGCATCTTTCTCGCAGTTCTCGCAGTTCTGTTCCATCACTGTGGTTGTAATCGGTCTTCTGTGACTGGTGGTCTTGGTTTTTGAACAGATCCTAGGACGAAGCCCAGGGTAGTTTTTCATTATGTTTCTGGAAGATCTTCTCTGTTGCAGTTGTCAAAGTCAGACCTCTGGAATTAGAGATCTTGGTTTATTGTACAAATCCTGGGCCTAAACCTAGGCTATTGTAGTCTTGAAAAAAATAAATGACTTTCAAGACAGTACTTTTCAGTTATAACTCAAAAGAAAAATAAATTTATAGCTTAAATTTCTTATAATGTTCTCAAATACCTTGCAAGACTTGAAGGTTATAGACATGCTTTGTTTATGGGTTTGGGTCTTTTTGAGGGGAGGGGGGTTGGAGGATACACCAGGTAACATTCAGGGGTTACTCTTGGCTATGTGCTTGGAAATCATCCCTGGCTTTGGGGAACCATAAAGGACACCAAAGATCTAACCGAGGTCCATCCTGGGTCAGTCACGTGCAAGGCAACCTTCCTACCACATCGCCATCGCTCAGGTCTTAAGATACTCTATGTTTAATATATCATGGATAATTTGCCCATATTTACATATCACATTTTTATGACTGAAATACATAGCTATATACCATTGATAAGGAAACTAAAACTTTAAAAGTTTAATAATATTTACTATAGTCTTAGACAAACATTGAAACTAGACTGGCCAATTTCAGCAATGGAATGTATATCAAATATAAGTCAAATATAAATAGTATTGTGAATCTTAGTACCTTGATAAAAAAATGACTTAATAAACAAATGAAATTCTTCTTTTAGAATCACTTTTTTTCTCCAGAATTCCCATTTTCCTTCTTTGCCAGTGAGACAAATGTTCTCTAATTTTGTCCCTTTCAAGATACACACAACCCTTAGAGTTCTTTCTATCCAAGAATAAAACACTGAAATGTCCCTCCAATTCTAAAGTCTTTCTGGCTGAATGCCCAGATTTGGGGAGCTGAACTTAGTTTACTCTCTTGTCAGGAAGTCCATTTAAAATTAAGACTTTGTGACTTTGTGTAGTCAAGATTCCATACTCTTAACATGTAATTTTTTCTTTAAAAACCCCTTTGTTTCTGTCTTTATCAATTAAATATGTGTTTTGTGCCCTGTCCTTTCAGATTTTGATTTCTTCTTTTTTCAGTAAAAATATTTGAAACAAATTTTGAAATCTTACTATGAAATGGAAACTTGTACTTAATGTACCACATATGATCAGTATCAAAATTTATTCTGGGAAATATGTGGGACCTATTCTCTACCAACTTTTTCTGGTATACCAAAATTATTTATCATTGTTCTGTAAACTATTTTAATCTGAATATATCCTTGATAGAATATTAATCTTATTTATCTTACATATTAAACATTTTAGGTGATGTATAACTTCACAGAAATGATCTGATCTTAGCCATGAGAGATCTAGGCATATAGTAGCAACTCATATTTATCAAGAGCTTTAAAACAAGACATAATTTAATATACTTTGTATGCATAACTCTTTTCTCTCAGAAAGTCTGTGAAGTCTAAAATACGTTTTATAGAAGAAACTGGGACACAGAGGAGTAAAGAAAGTTCCCTAAAGACACAAGTATTTGAAGTTGTAAAACAGAAATCTGAAACCAAGATGCCAGCTTTAGTACCCATAACCTAGCCTAACTTTACTAGTCATAATTTCTGTCACATACAGAAGGAGATTTTAAAGGATCAAGAACCCATGTGTAATAGATGTGTAAAAGATGATAGAAGGAAAAATAGAGAATAAAATATTCCCTCGGATACCCTCCTAAGATTTCAGACTAATATCTAAAACTATTTCTAAAACCCTAATTATATTTGTTCTTCCAAAATTCCTTGTGTCACTCCTTTTGTCCTTGAGAAAGTCCATATGCATAATCTACTTCGAATAAGTTTTCGAAAACTTAATTCCTAATTTTTTTGAAATTGAGGTATTTGAGGTTTTAAGTTGATTTCCCTTGTTTCAATTTTATTCTTTTAATTTATAAAATAGTAATTTTGTGAAAATTAACAACCATGTGAAAGAAGTGTTAGTATAAGAAATGTTAGACACAGGAGGAAAAGTACAGCAGGTAGCGTATTTGTCTTGCACACAGCTTACCTGGGTTCAATTCCTATACCAAATATAAAACCCTGAGCTACATTAGGATTGACTCCTAAGCTAAGAGCCAAAAGTTCACTAGAGAGGATTTTGTTTAGCATGTTCATAAAATATCAGTATTTTAGTGAGTTGTGAGCAAAAAATGAGAATATAGGACAAGGTGAGATATGGGATGTAAGTAGATATTACGTTCCAATAATTCTTGATTGTTGTTTGTTGGGGTTTACAATCTGTGGTGCTCAAGGTTTACTTCTGGCTCTACACACCAAAAAAATCACTTTTGGCAGTGTTGGGGTAGCAGATAGAGTCATAGGTATGAAACATGGGTCAATCAACATGAAAGGCAATTTGTACAGCCCACTGTACTATTATTCTGGCTTCAGTTTTATGGTAGTTCTTATACATTATTATAAGGTATGAGTGCAATTATTATAAGGTATAAGGGAATGACAATTTCATATTGAAATCCATTTATGATGCATTGTAGTTCTGAAAGAATAATTCCAAATTGTACTAAAACTTACCTTGTATTTCATAAATTAGTGAACTAGAAAACAAGGGAGAAAGATTGACTATAGCTAGGTTATTATATAAGTTATGCCAAAATTCCTTACTGACCTTTGAATAACATGTAATTTTTATGGTGGTTCTCATATATTTCAGCTATTTTTTACAGGTAAATAGACATCTCTTCCAATATATTCCTCAAGGTCTATAAATGTGGGGAGTGAGATTAAATATGGCATCCACTAGCAACATGCCCTCAATAATCTGAAATAAATTCAAAATGGCACCGAACTATTCCGAGAGAACATTTCGGCCACTTAACTTAGTTTGTGCCATCTCATTTTGTCCTATGATTCTAGCTTTGCAAATATTTTGGAAGCAGATGTTTCATGAAACACCCTTGCACAACCGAGTATATAAAAGTCTTTGCCTTATTAATCTGGATTATAGCTGTTGAATTTCTTTCTGGGAAAAGATATCTCTTGGTCACTATTCAATTCAAGTGTGCTCGTTCTGTTCTTTGCTATAAAAACGTTTGTAATTTAGGTTTTCAGGTAACTTTTTAATGTAGAATAAAAACAGTTGTGGAAATTCTATGATCATAGGAGAAGGTAAGGACAAGTGTTCCTTATTCTACATATTGGCCCTACCTGATTGCAGACATTTTAGTTATGTATTTCATTCTTATATGTATAGTATGTATGAAATAATATGTATTTCATTTTTATGCTTGAATTTTCCTATCATATTTCTCACTTGCATAATTTACTTTTCTAGTCTAATTCCTTTATTTTATGTCTCCTAAATATGAAAATGTTCGTGGCATACATCATCCTGCTGACCATGACTGAACGCCCTCTACAAAAATACACATTTGAAATCTATAATTTTATTGAAAAATTTTGGAATATATTCTGATCCTGTTTTAATCTTAAAAACAGAAACCTCAAAATTTATTCAAATATCAGAGAAAAAATACCGTATATGTATTGATAACTTAGAATGTACTGAGCTTTAATGTAAACCTCGCACAGTGCTCGCACAGTCCATGAATAATATGTGTGGCTCAGGTCCTTCTTACTAATGTTTAATACACTGAAGTAAGCCTCACTACATTCACATAAACTTAGACATTGGCACCTGAATCTATGAATTAATATATGTTTCATATCTACACTTGAGAGGTCTCATTTAAATGTAATTTAGTTCTACTTTGAGCAGCTTAAGACTAATAAATTTTTTCTACTTTCCTGCCACCTGAGAATTTGATCTCTTCAGCATTTTACCCTGAGGCCTCACCTTCTTTGGAGCTGTGTCGCCCCACCCACAAACTTTGAAACTAGCTGATTCCTGGTAAGTGTCAGCAGCCCAGCAGACATCTTGGACCTTTTCTACTTTCCTGCAGCCTGAGAATTTGATCTCTTCAGGATTCTTCCTTGAGACCTTGCCTTCTTCAGAGGTGAGTCACCCTGCCCACAGAATATGGAACTAGCTTGTTCCTGCTGAGTGTCAGGAATCATCTATAATATGTAGAAAAATCGACAATACAAGCATGATAATGGGGAAATCTATAGGCAAACACCATGCACAGAGAATGAAGATGATAGTTCTGATGATCCCAAAAATACCAGTTATCTGATTAATCTCTCAGATAAGGAGTTTTGAATAGAAATATGGAGGATATTCATAGAAATCAAAGAAAGCATAGATCAAACTGAACAAAACACAAAGATAGAAATCAGAAAACTCCAAACTGAAATAACAGGTCTAAAAAACATGGTAGCCGGGGTCCGGGAAATAGCATGGAGGTAAGGCATTTGCCTTTCATGCAAAAGGTCATTGGTTCGAATCTCAGTGCCCCATATGGTCCCCCGTGCCTGCCAGGAGCAATTTCTGAGCATGGAGCCAGGAGTAACCCCTGAGCACTGCCAGGTATGACCCAAAAACCAAAACCAAAACCAAAACCAAAAAAAAAAAAAAAAAAAAAACATGGTAGCCAAACTGAAAACCTTAATGGAAAGCCTCTCCAAGAGGGTAACAGCAACTGAGGACAGAATCAGTGAACTTGAAGATGAAATGCAGCAAGAGATTGGAAAAGAACCTTAAAGAAAATGATTAGACAATGGAAAAAGTACTGAAATATTGTGAACAAATGAAAATAGAAGTCTTTGATAAACTCAAGAGAAACAACATAAGAATCATTGCAGTTGCAGAGGCCCAGGAACACAAAGAAACTCCCAGAGAGATCATGCAACTAAATCCTGCATACACAAAGAGTATCAGCTAAAAGAGACCCGAAGAAAAGCACACCAAGACAAATCCTGGTCATAATGTCTAATCACACAGGTAGAGACAAAATACTGAAAGCAGCAAAGATCAAAAATGGAATTACATTCAAAGGAGCATCCTTAAGATTTACAGCAGATATGTCACAAGAGACACTCAAAGTCAGAAGATCGTGGTGGGATATTGTGACAAGACTGAATGAAATGAATGCTTGACATAGAATAATGCATCCAGCCTGAATCACATTTAGGTTTGAAGGAAGGATACATAGTTCAGAAACTTTAGAGATGCAAAACCAGCCTTGAAAGAAAAGCTGAAATGTCTACTTTAAGACAAAACAGATAGTGGGCCAGAGAGATAGCATGAAGGTAAGGCATTTTCCTTGCCTGCAGAAGGATAGTGGATCTAATCCTAGCATCCCATATGGTCCCCTGAGCCTGCCAGGAGCGATTTCTGAGCATAGAGCCAGGAGTAACCCCTGAGCACTGCAGGGTGTGACCCATAGCCAAACCAAAACAAAAAATTAATTAAAAAAAGACAAGTCAGATCAACAGACACACCAAACTAATACAAATGATGACATTAAATCCCATGACAATCATCTCCCTCAACGTGAATGGACTAAATGCACCGGTTAAGAAACACAGAGTGGCAAGATGGCTCAAAAATATGAATCCAACCTTCTGCTACCTACAAGAAACTCAGATACACAGAATACTCAGAACAAACAGACTCAAAATCAAAGGCTGGAGGAAATATCATCCAAGAAAAAAAAAACACCATTAAAAAGCTAGAGCAGCCATATTAATATCAGATAACACAAACTTTAGACTCAGAAAAGTTTAAGGGACAAAGATGGACAGCTCATATTAATCAAGGGATTTGTGCAACAGGATGAAATCATACTAATAAATGTTTATGCACCCAATGAGAGACCAGCAATATATCTAATAAAATTATTGACAAATTTGAAAGAGGATATCAATAATAACACAATAATTGTGGGATACTTCAACACAGCCCTGTCAACAGTTGATAGATCAACCAGAATGAAACATCAAAAATATACTAGCCCTAAAAAGAAAAATGGAAGAGGACTAGCAGATATATATATATATAGGACACTTCATCCCCAGAAACTTGGATATACATTCTTCTCCAATGTACATGGGTCATTCTCCAGAATGGACCAAATGTTAGCACATAAAACATACCTCCATAAAATCAAGGAGATAGATATTCTACAACCTACCTTTGCTGACCATAAGGCTCAAAAATTAGATCTAAACTACAAAGGGATACAGAAGAAAAACTTTAAAACCTGGAAATTAAACAGCCTACTACTGAACTAACAGTGGGTCTGAGATAAAATCAAAGAGGAAATCAAAACGTTCCTGGAAACTAATCACAATGAAAATACAAACTATCAGAATCTATGGTACAAAGAAAAAGCAATTGTGAGAGGAAAATTTATAGCTTTGCAAACACACATCGGAAAGAAAGAAGAGGCATACCTGAATAGCTTATGAAATTAGAAAATACTCAACAAAAGGAACCAAAAATAAGTAGAAAGAGAAAATAACAAAGATTAGAGAAGAAATCAATGAAGTGGCAACCCAAAAAAACAATCTGAAAGATCAACAAAAGCAGAAGTTGGTTCTTTGAAAAAATAAACAATATTGATAGGCCATTGGCAAACACGCAAAGAAAGAGAGAAACTTGATAACCCATATTACCAATAAAAAGGGGGAGAGCACTACAGATAATGCAGAGATTCAAAGGCAATCAGAGACTACTTTGAAAATCTCTGTGCCACAAAACATGAGAACCTAGAAGTAATGGATAGATTCTTGGACTCATAACATTCCACAGTTGAATAAGGAGGATGTAGCATATATAAACAACCCCATCACTATTGAGGAAATTAAAATGGCATATATAAACAATCCCATGACTACTGAGGAAATTAAAATATATCAGCTAGTCCTCTTCCATTTCTCTTTTCAGAGCTAGTATATTTTTGATATGTTTCAGTTTGGTTGATCTATCAATTGCTGAAAAAATGCCCCAAAACAAAAGCCCAGGCCCAGATGGATTCACTCATTAATTCTATCAAAATTTTAAAGAGGAACTACTACCAATCCTTGTCAGGCTCTTTCATGAAATTGAAAAAATGGGAGCACTTCTAAATAGCTTTAATGAAGCCAAAATTATATTGATCCCAAAACCAGGCAGAGGTGCAGTCAAAAATGAAAATTACACCAATATCCCTGATGAACACAGATGCAAAGATCCTCAACAAAATCCTGGCAAATAGAATCCAATGTCTCATCAAGATCATTCATTATGATCAAGTAGGTTTTTTTCTCAGGAATGCAAGGATGGTTTAACATCCATGAATTTATCAACATAATACACAACATGAACAACAAGAAAACTAAAAACCAACATGATCATATCAATAAACACAGAGAAAGCATTTGAATAGGTCTAACACCCATTCTTAATTAAAAACTCTCAGCAAGATGGGGATAAAAGGAAATCTTTCTCTATATAGTTAAGACCATCTACCACAAGACAGTGGCAAATATTATCCTCAATGGAGAAAAACTAAAAGCCTTTCCTCTAAATTCTGGTACAAGAAAAGGCTGTCCTCTCTCACTGCTCCCATTCAACATAGTACTGGAAGTACTTTATGTATCGATTAAGCAAGAATATATCAAGGGAATCCAGATAGGAAAGGAAGAAGTCAAGCTCTTACTGTTTGCAGATAACATGATACTACATTTAGAAAACCCTGAACTTTAGGGTTTAGTAAAGACTCTACCAAAAAGATTCTGGAAACAATAAGCTCATATATCAATATGGCAGGCTACAAAGTTGACACACAAAAATCAATGGCCTTTTTATACACTAATAATGATTGAAAAGAAATGGAAATTAATAAAATAACCCCAAATGTCTTGGAGTAAACTTGATGAAAGACATGAAGATCATATACAATGAAAACTATAAACCCCTGCTTCAAGAAATAAGAGTGGACATGCAGAACTAGAAACACATACCCTGCTCATGGATTGGCAGGATTGACATCATTAAAATGGCATTATTTCCCCCAAAGCATTGTATGGATTTAATGTGATCCCTCTAAAGATAACCATGACATTCTGCAAAGAAGTGGATAAACACATTTAAAATTCATTTGGAACAATAAACATCCTCGAATAGCTAAAGCAATCCTTGGGAAAAGGAATATGGGAGGCATTACTTACCCCAATTTTCAACTGTATTACAAAGCAATAGTTATCTAAACAGCATGGTATTGGAATAAAGACAGATCCTCAGATCAGTGGAACAGGCTTGAGTACTCAGAGATTGTTCCCAGATATACAGTCACTTAATTTTGTTTTACCACTCAGACTGCATCCTCTCCCTCTCCCTTTTCCAGAAGAAAGGGAAAATGATCATCAATGACCAAATGCAGTTGCAGAAGTGACACCTAAAGCCTGCTTCACGCTCAGGAGAGAACACTCTGGCTCCTCTTCGTGGCTTCGGGCGCTCTACACGATCAATGAAACTTCTCTAGACATACTATAAAAATGATCCTTGAAAGTATAGTCCTGAAATCACTTAATTTTTGATAAAGGGGCAAGAAATCCTAAACGAAGCAAGGAAAGCCTTCAACAAGTTGTGTGTGTGTATGTGTGTGTATACAACTTGCAAAAAAAGCGAACTCAGACCCCAACTAACACCATGTACAAGGTAAAATCCAAATAGATTAAAGACCTTGATATCAGACCTGAAACCATAAGGTATATAGAACAACATGTAGGTCAAACTCTCCATGACATTGAGATTAAAGGCATATTCAAGGAGGAAACAATACTCTCCAAACAAGTGGAAGCAAAGATAAACAGATAGGAATATATTCAGCTGAGAAGATTCTGCACCTCAAAGGAAATAGTGCCCAGGATACAAGAGCCATCCATTGAATGGGAGAAATTATTTACCCAATACCCATCAGATAAGGACCTAATTTCCAAAATATACAAAGCACTGGCAGAACTTTACAAGAAAAAAAATCTAATCCTATCAAAAAATGGGGAGAAGAAATGAACAATTTGTCAAAGAAGAAATACAAATGGCCAAAAGACACATGAAAAAATGTTCTACGTCAATAATCATCAGGGAGATGCAAATCAAAACAGTTATGAGTTACCATCCCATGCCATAGAGATTGGCTCATATGACATAGAATGAGAACAAATAGTGCTGGTGGGGATGTGGAGAGAAAGGAACTCTTATTCACTGCTGGTGGGAATGCTGTCTTGTCCATCCTATATGAAAAACAATATGGAGATTCCTCAAAAAACTGGAAATTGAGCTCCCATATGATCCAGCTATAACACTCCTAGGGATATACCCTAGAAACACAAAAATGCAATTCAAAAATCCCGTCCTCACACCTATATTCATTGCAGCACTATTTACAATAGCCAGCTCTGGAAACAATCAAGATGTCCTTCAATAGATGAATTGCTAAAAAACTGTTACATATACACAATGCAATATTATGCAGCCTCCAGTAGAGATGAAGTCATGAAATTTTCCTATACATGGATGTATATGAAATATATTATGCTGAGTGAAATAAGTCAGAGGTAGAGATTTAAATATAGAATAGTCTCACTTATATAAAAATATTTTTGAAAAAATTCTCAGATTCTAAAGAGAGGAGGGCTGCAAGTTTCAGCTCACAATATGAAGTCACCACAAAGAGTGGTGAGTACAGTTAGAGAAACAACTACACTGACAGCTATCATAACAATGTGAATTAATAAGATAAGTAGAAAACCTGTCTGAAATACAGGTGGGGTTGTGAGGAGAAGAGAGATTTGTGACACTGGTGATGAGAATGTTGCACTGGTGAAGGTGGGTATTCTTTTTATGACTAAATCCCAACTACAATCATATTTGTAATCAAGATTTTTAAATAAAGGTACTAAAATAGACTAATAAAATTTCTCTATGTTATACTGAAAAGAATGATGTAATATGTAAGATGATAAATAAGTTTTCCTTTATTATTGAATATTTTATATAACAATGTCTCCCACTTAGTTTTGTGGCGAGTGCTCCAAACATCATCTCCAATGTCCTTCCTCTCCTATCTAACAAGGAAATGGAAGAATTGTGTCCTCTGAGGCTTGTCTCTTTAGCTATCAAATGCACTTTCCCAAAAACTTTATGTTCTCTCAAGTAGTTTCTTAAGGATGAATTTAATAAGGAGATATTTGGCTGAGGTTCTGTATTTCCATCTTTTCTTATCCACATGTACATTTTTTAAAGATCCTCTTTGCATTTTTTAGGCAAGCATCTCTTCTGCTTTTCCCCATTTGGACCCCTCCATTAGTTTCTCTTGATGAAACTTGTCAAGAAGCAGTTCATGCTTAACAAAAATATATGTGTTCCTCCAGATTTCCAAGACTCCCTAACAGCTCTGGCAACATAATTAGTTCTGACCAAAGCAATGAACTATGTGAAGGGAGTTGTGTTACTTGTGAGCTAAGGCAGTTAAGAGCTGATTCATTTTCTCTTCTCATTCTGTCTCTACACCTCCTTCTCTCTGTATTCTTGCTTTTTTGCTCTCTTAATAAATTGTATTTATTTACCACAGGTTTAGAACATTATAAAATTTCTGAAGTAGTTTCAAAACTCTGCTTGTACATTGACCTCACCATAACACTAAGTTTCTATTACCAGCACATTATCAAAAAATTTCTTATACCTTCCATTCCCCATCCTCTTTTCTCTGATAACCACAACATTCTTCAGTCTAAGAGTTGTTTCTCTGGTTTTATTAATTTGGTTGCTTTCATCATTTATATTCCAGTTATGAATGAAACCACCTAATAATTGTCTTTCTCTCTGATTGCTTTTTAATCAGCGTAGACATCATATTCCATATATCTTATTGAAAAAGCACTATTTAAATAATACTTTTTATTAGCTGAGTGTTTTAAATTGAATTATATATCATAATTTATTTACCCTGTCATTCATTGAAAGACACGAATTAAATTCATATTTTACTGTGTTATTATGAAAATGATGCTACAATAATAGGTGTGCTATATATTTTAATTCATTTTTAGTATTCTTGATATGTCATAGGAGTAGTGTTTCCATTTTTACATTTTCAGAAATCTCCATAGCTTTTTCCACAAAGGCTATATCAATTTATATTCCCAGCAGCAATATAGATGAGTTTCTTTTCCTCAAGGCCCTTGTGTAATATTTTATATAGGATATTTCTCTTATGTTTCTCTATCTTTGTCTCACTCTTCCCCATCCTCATCTCTTCCACCATCTCCATCTTTATCTACCTTTATAACTATATATCATACCTGCAACACTAAATAAAGTTCTTACCCATGAAACCATGGAGACTAATAATTCCAGACTGTATACAGACAAGATAAAGAATCACCTCAATTTAAATTAAAAACAAAAACTACATTGTGACATTTTTTGAGATGTAATTCTGTTGTATCAGTAATTATACTATCTAGTAAACATTCTCCTTATTATAGCCTTTTAAAAAATGAGACAAATCTTTGTTCCTTAAAATTAATCTTACCAGCAGTCGCTATGTGTGAACCAGGCCATCTCCATAGGCTCACTATTTTCTCAAATGAGATATAAAGCAAGCTGTAAAAGATTATGGCTACACTGGCCCATGCAGCACAAATTCAGCCATCTTGAAAGAAAGGATTGGCCAATCCACCACCCTACTGAAATCCATGCTTGCTGATTCCATTGCCCAGAATTACTGATTCCCTAATGGCCATGCCTCATCGTTGCCCTCTTATGATTCCCTATAGAGACACCAATTGAACTACAATCCAACTACTCCCATTGTTGAGCTGATACCACCAGGCCTTTTTTTTTGGAATGAGTGTGGCCACCATATATCCATACATTCTTCTTCTGGAAAGCCAGGAGCTGAATTATTCTCACAAATGCAATTGCCACATTCAAACCAGATCTTCCAGGAGTTCCAGCAGCTGAGTATCTGCCCCTAAAGTTCATAATATCATAGATTTGAATTTCTAGACATAGACAACATCATTTGTTTGATGCAGTCATCTAAAGGAAAACCCAATTTAATAGACTGTACAGAGAACAAGAGCTTACTAAATCTTTTGCCATTGTATAATGACTTCATTGGTGATCTAATAATATTCACAAATGAGCTTGCTACTGTACTTTTTTATCTTCTCTTCCATTTTAGATTTTTTTTTTTTTTTGTTTTTTGGGCCACACCTGGTGACGCTCAGGGGTTACTCCTGGCTATTCCCTCAGAAGTTCCCTGGCAGGCACAGGGAACCATATGGGGAACCAGGGGATCGAACCGCAGTCTGTCCTAGGTTAGCACAGCCAAGGCAGGCACCTTACCTCCAGCGCCACCGCCCAGCCCTCCATTTTAGATTTTTATTTACATTTTTTCAATAACTTTTCTTTCATTTATCTAGAAACAAATGTATTATGATCAACTGATGCAAATATGTGATGAATTTCTTTAAATAGATTTTATTTATTTATTTATGTTAATCCATCTTACCCATTTTTCCCCAAAACAACAACCTCTAACCTAAATTTTTGGTCTACTT
>PVKC010015187.1:0-21631 GCA_004027635.1 Crocidura indochinensis | reverse complement strand
TTGTTTGTTTTTGTTGTTGTGGAGATGTCAGGAAACTTTCCTCTCAGTTGTGGATGAGAAAATCAGGTTACTGTAGAAAGCAATCTCGGTATTTGCACATGTCCTAGGACCAGGCCTAGGGTAGAGTCTTTAAGGTTCTAGAGGTTGTTCCAACATTGTTGATGTGTTCAGTTTTCTGTGTCCTGTGCTCCATGTTTTTACTAGTTACCTAAGCCATAGTCTAGGAAGTCGTGATTCCAAAGATTCTGCTCAGTCTCTGTTGTCAGAATTGGGCCTCTGTGCTAAGAAATCTTGATTTTTGTAAGAGATCTGGACTATTGCTTAGGGTAGGGTTTTCCTTAATGGTTTCCAGGTAAGTTCTAACAGTCACTGTTGTCAAAGTCAGTTTTCTGAAGTTAATGCTCTTATTTTTCATACTTCAAAGAACAATACATCTTCTGGTTTCCACTGAGTGTTAGGTGTTGTGATAGGACCTCCGGTCTTAGGTCAAGTTGACATTTCCTCGCTGTCCACGTTGTCTTATCAACCCTAGCACAAGTATATCTCCCAAAAGAGCTTAGTTCCTGGTGTTGTTACAGAGAGTTGTTTCAGTTCTGCATCTGGGATCTACTCAGGAACTTTTATTAAATCTCAAGCATGCATTGCCTTTGAGAGGTCATTCCCTAACTTCCATCCTGTCTTTCTTTTTTTTTTTTTTTTGGTTTTTGGGTCACACCCGGCAGTGCTCAGGGGTTACTCCTGGCTCCATGCTTAGAAATTGCTCCTGGCAGGCACGGGGGACCATATGGGGCACCGGGATTCGAACCGATGACCTTTTGCATGAAAGGCAAACTCCTTACCTCCATGCTATCTCCCGGGCCCCCTGTCTTTCTTTTTCAATATTGCACACTAGTAAATAGAAATTTCCTAATTTTATTCAAATAATGAATTTGTTTTGGGGTTTCCAATGTATTGATTTCTGTTCTAAGTTTGATTGTTTCCTTCTTCCTGACTACTTAGGAATAATTTGTTGACCTTTTTCAAATTTTTTATGTTGTGCCATTATGTTATTTATGTAAGGTTTTTTTCCCTTCCAAGTGTATGCTTCAAAGCCATAAATTTTCTTCTTAATACTGCTTTTGCATGTCCCATAAATTCTGATAGCTTGTGGCCACATTCATGTTTGTTTCTAGGAATCTTTTTATTTCCTCTCTGACACTTCGTTTATTCAGTAATAATGTATTTAATTTCAGGTATTAAAGTTATTTCTGTTTATATTTGTAATACCCTTCTATTATTAATAGTGTAGTCTATGAAGATAGCTGATACAATTTCTGCCCTTTTAATTTAATGTAGGTATGTTTTGTGGCCCACCATGTGGTTTATCTTTGAGAATGTTCCATGTACATTGAAAAAGGGTGTGTATTTGTCATTTTGAATATGAGAAAAGCCTTTACATATATTACTAACACACTTTTTCCCATTTCTTCCTTCAAATTCAGTATATCTTTTAGAGTTTTTGGCTAGTTAATCTATCAAGAGATGACATAGTAGTTTTGAAATCTCCAATTTTTATTGTATTTATATTTATGTGTCTTTTCAAGTCTATTAGTAGTTATTTTAAATATTTTGCTGACCTCTCATTGGATGTATTTATGAGTTTAGTTTCTTTCTTGCCCCTTGATTATTGAGCGACCCTCTCTGTCTCTTTTAACTTTTTTTTTTTTTTTTTTTTTTGGTTTTTGGGCCACACCTGGTGACGCTCAGGGGTTACTCCTGGCTATGCACTCAGAAGTCGCTCCTGGCTTGGGGGACCATATGGGAAACCAGGGGATCGAACCGCAGTCTGTCCTAGGCTAGCGCAGGCAAGGCAGGCACCTTACTCCAGCGCCACCACCTGGCCCCAGCTCTTTTATCTTTTTTGAGCCTGCAGTCTGATATTAATATGGCTGCCTTAGCCTTTTTAAGGGAGTTGTTTAAAGATTTGTCTTCCAACCATTGACTTTAAATTTTTGTTTGCTCTAACTATTCAGATCTGTCTCTTGAAAGGTATCAAAATGTTGTATTCAACATTCTGATCCATTTTGCTACTCTGTGTCTCTTAATTGGTGTGGTTAGTTCATTGACATTGAGAGAGATATTGTCATAGAATTTTGTACCACCATTTTGCATAAGTTTGGTGTGTTTGTCTTATCTTAAAGTACCACCTTTACTTCTTCTTTTAAAGTTGATCTTGAGAATGTTTATTTTCTGAGCTTTCCTTTATTCATGAAGCTGTATATTTTTCCTTCAAACCTGAATGAGAGTCTGGATGGGAGAAGAATTTTTTAAAGAGACAGTAATTTAGATGAGTTTTTCCATTATACCCCACCACTCCCTCCTGACTAGCCTGGTTGCTTGTGATAAATCTTCTTAAAACCTTAAAAATACTCTTTGATAAGCAATTTTTCAGATCTTATTAGTTTAATTATTCTACCACAAGGCATGGTGGTGCTTTGTGCTTCTTTACCATGGTTCCTTTTCTAGTATCAAGGTGACTGTCAATCTTCTCCACTACTATGGAGGTCCCAGTGAAGTTTATGTGATGAGTAATTATTTTGTGACTCCTGTAAGCCTTTGCCTGATTGGGGAACCATGCCCCTGACCATAGCATCTGATTTTTGTACTGCCTGAAAGGGAAAGTCACAGTCCTTTTGTTATTGAGGCCACTCTCACTGGTCTGCTGCATGACCCATGTCCACTGTCATAATATATTTGTACCTGCTACAATCCCCTTTGTTATTTTTGCACTTGTACTTTTCAACTAAATTGTTAACACTCAATCAGATTATCGTGTCTTCCAATAATCTTTATCAAATATTTTCTTAAAGTGTCACCTTTGGTCTTTTCTTTCTTTTTTTTGATCTTTTAGTGTTAGTAAAAAAAATAGATACTAAAAAACATATGTTTGGCTATATTCTATTTAAACCAATGCCTAACTTATTGTCAATGGTCAATATATATTTGAGTTATGACTTTATGAGCAAACCAATTTATTTTTAAATAGAATTAATGCCATTGAGTGAATTACTTGGATATGTGATTCTTAGAAAATATCTAGACAGGCTCTCAAACTCATGGCCCGCAGGCCATTTGTGGTCCTCCATACAACATTTTGTGGCCCTGCCCTAGAGGAATCTTTTTTGTTTTGTTTTGTTTTGTTTTAGTTGTTTGGGTCACATACCCCAGTGTTCAAGGCTTACTACTGACTTTGCACTCAAGGATCACTCTGACTTTGCCTCCTGCGGCCCCAAGGTAAATTGAGTTTGAGACCCCTGATCTAGAATGTCTGTGTTGATAGGTTATGAATATTTGTTCTTCATTTCTACCTTTCTTTTATCAGAAAAGAAATACTTGCTATGTATCTGAGGAAATTTCTCCTTAAGATTCCCATATTCAACTTTGCATTGTAAATAGTTGAATATTTATCATCTTAATTAAACAGAAATACACTTTGGTCTTGAAAATTTCAACTAACTTTTGTTTGGCAGTTAATTGACGGCCATTATGTGGTATATAATAGGAAATGTCACCATATCAGAGTTTCATTTTCAAACAAATATAACATCATAAAAAAGCAATTAAATATTAATATCAAATATTTTCATCTCCTGTAATCTACATGTATGTAATATAACTAGTTAACAGAGAAAATGAGATTATAATTGCTGGTAAATGAGTTTGGAAGGGTAATTATATAAAATAACTTTCAGAAAAAATGAAGGTGGGATGCATTTGGTATCTGATGTAAATGGAAAAGAAAGTGATGAGCAGAAAGACTTTTAGAAGATGATATGCTCTAGTGAGCACAATAATAAATTGGGGAAGCTGCAAGTGAAGCTATCAAGTGTCCCTAAAAAGAACAGATTTAAAATTTCCCTTCAAAGGATGGGTACTTCATAAATAATGGGTGCCCAATCACTAAGAGATAATAACACAATTGAATATCAAGGACACAATAATAGGAGAGAAACATGGGCATAGAGTTAGAACAGAACTCCCAAAGCAAATATGTGAAAGGAATGAGGGCATCAAAAGGCTGCCTACTTAGAATGAGAGCATTCAAAGAACATGATTATAATCAACCTACTTCTGTGCATGGCAGTAGGATCTCACATCTGCCTAGACTGAAAGCTATGAAAGAACACTGATTGAAGTTGGAAAATGGTAAGTGTAAATTGGAAGCAAACAAATGATTTTTCCCTGAATTAAGTGATAAACATGTCTTAGAATAGAGACATCTATAGGATGAATGGTCAACATCCTTTTATTCTATTCTTCTGCCTTTAAGAAGAATGACAGCATGTCAGCTATATAGAAATAAGATCATGTTTACATTGAATTAAAGGTGCTTCATTATACCTACTAGAGAACAAAATGTGGTTTTTCCCATAGAAAGCAAACAAAAGTGAGTTCTAAGCAGTCAACATTACACACTCTGTCCACTCTTTTCGGAAAAAATTCTGAATACAAGTTTAATTTTCCTGTTCCTGTGACAATGAGGCATCATCCAGGTAGCCTATTGGACTCTGGGAAACAATATTGGGGCTATAAATTTCATAACTAATTAAGTATGAGTTCCTATACCAGCATAATCAAGAACAGAGGACCTAATATTCAGGTTATAGTACTATAAGTTGAATTGCTATAACATAAAAAGGGCGTTTATCTCCATATTTGTCCTATGATCTCATTTATCTTTGGAAATGAAACGTTTGGTGTGATCCAGAAGCATAAATTTCATATCATTCCCTGACTTAAAACATTTTTTAACCTTCCATTGCCAGTGGGATGAAATCTTTAACTTTGTAAAAGTGTACACATTTTTTTCATATGTGTTCATACTGATCTATCCACTTCTCACATATTCCTTTTTTCATTTTTATCGAGGCACCAAGATTTATAATACTGCTAATTAATCTTTTATGCTTATATATTTCCAACACCACACCCACCACTGAAGTGTCTGTTTCTCTTCATCAAAATCCACTGGGCACCTTCATTTTACCTATCCCATCATCCTTTACTGGTAAGCATAGTTGTATAGATTATCTCCCCAGTTCTGATGTCTTTGCCACTTGTTCCTTTACTATGTTGGTGATAGAGGTATATATATATATATATATATATATATATATATATATATATATATATATATATATATATATATATGTCTGTTTTTAATTCCTTTCTTCAGAGAGTATTTTTGTCAAGTTTTTGCCTTCATTACTTCTGCAGGAATAGAAAAGTAATAAAGTCTATTACTGTAGCATTACTTACTTTATTATTTTCCTTATTATCTATTAGCAAGTATTTTATATATTTTGATGATCTTAGGTTCAAAATGTTTATAAACATGATTTTGTCTTGGAATACTGATCTCTTGATCATTAAGAAATGGCCATACATGTCCTTAGAAGTAATTATTTTCATTTGAAGTTTGTGTTTTCTGACATAAGTAAGTCACCCCAGCCTTTAAAAGGAAATTACTTGCCTATATGACTATTTTATAGCATTTTATTTTGAACTTGGGGTTGTTATGAATTTAGATATATCTGTTGCAGTCAGCAGCAAGTTGGATACAATTTGTTGATCCATACAGCCACTCTGTGTCACTTGACTGGTAAGATTTAGGCCATTGGCATTCAGTCAGATTGTTGAGATGAAATTTTTTTACCCTAACTTTGTGGACTTGCGGATATTTTTGAAGTTTGTCTTATATTTTATTTTATTTATTTTATTTTATTTGGCAGCGCTCAAGGGTAACTCCTGGTTCTCGCTCAGAAATCGCTTCTTGCAGTCTCAGGGGACCATCTGGGATGCCAAGATTCAAACCAACGTCCTTCTGCATGTAAGGCAAACACCCTGCCTCCATTCTATCTCTCTGGCCCCTGAAGTTTGTCTTATATTTTAAAGAAGCTCATTTAATGTTGCTTGCAAAACTGATTATTAGAGCTTTAACTTTCAAAGCTCTTGTTGTTTTGTTTTTTTATTTTGTTTTTAGTTTGGGGGCCACACCCTGTGACGTTCAGGGGTTACTCCTGACTATGCACTCAGAAATCACTCCTGGCTCAGGGGACCATATGGGACACTGGGGGATCAAACCACGGTCCTTCCCAGCTTGGCCATGTGCAAGTCAAATGCTCTACTGCTGTGCTATCACTAAGGCCCCTAAAGCTCTTTTTTGTCCATTAATCTTTATATCATTCCTTTAAATATAAATGATTGTGTAGATGGGCAGCATACTCTTGCTGAGGTGTTCATTTCATTGAGATTGCTATTATTTTAACTATATGCCACTATTCTATTCCCATTTTTAGAGTACCATTTGATAGATGTAATCTGAATATTATGGGAGTTTCTTTGCACATAAGTTCTTTATTTTAACTTGTGGCATTGGAGAAATTTATTTGTGTATATTTACTGGACTCATTTATTCAACTTGAATATGGATAAACTCTTAAGTTTTAGGAAGTTCTTATCATGATTTTTATGATTAGTTATTCTTTTCAAATTTGTCTCTTGTTCCTCAGGGACTCGTTTGTTAGTGCTTCTTATATTAATGATTCTTTTTCTTTTTTTGGAGGATTTTTTTAAATTATTTTTATTTTGACCAAAGTGGATTACAAATCATTCACAGTAGTATTTTGGGTACATAGTGACATTGAATCAGGGTCATTCCCACTCTTTTATTGGTTATTTTTTTAACACAAAATCTGCTTGTTCTAATTTTATGGTTACTTTTCTTTCTTCCTCCCTTTCTTTTTCTTTCTTCCATTCTTCCTTTCATCTTTACTTCCTATCATTCCTTCTTTCTTTTTCTCTTTCTTTCTCTCTTCTTCCTTCCTTTCTTTATTCCTTTCTTTCTTTCTTCTTTCTTTTTAATACTTTCTTCTTTCTTTTTATACTTTCTTGTTTGTGGTGCTCATGGTTTAATCTTGTTTCTGTACACAAGGAAAAATCCAAGCAATGCTTGTGTATCCTGATGTATATTAGAGATTGAAGCTAAGTAAACTGATGAATATTGGAGATTGAATCTACATGGAAGACAAGTAGCCTTAACCTCTGTACTATCGATCTGACCTTTTTTTTTTTTTAATTTTATAACCATACTTGGTAGTACTCAGGAATCATATGTAGTGTCAGATTTCAAATAAGTATTGAATCCATAGCCGCATGCTAAGCACTCAGTTTAACCTTTGTACCATTGTCCCTGACCTTTATTTTAAACAAAACTGAAAGGCCAAGGTTTTTCCACAGCTTTTGCCTTTAAAAATATATTTAGTTATCAAATACAATGCCATTGGATCATATTCAGGGATTTTGTAAGTAATTCTACTTTTAACACATAAACACACAATCCTTGCTGGTTTTATTATATATTTATCACCAAATTTTACAATTATCAGTTTTAATCATGATTTATCACCAATGATAAACACCAAGTGTTTGTTCTTTTTTGGGGGATGGGGGGGTTGGAGGTAGCCACCCTTGTAGATTTCAGGGGTTACTACTTGTTGGGTCCAGTTTACACCTTGATCGGTGTATCCTCAAAGAGCTCCCAGAATGAGAAATGAATTCCCATTCCCTTACGCCCTTGTGGGGGGGAGATCTTGGTAATATTTATCCGCAGCAAATAGAGACAGGAGAGTAAAGGGATAAGAAGGTTGGGTGCAGAGTCCTTTGTAAACCTACTACCAACTCCAAAAAGCACCTGGAGTCAGCTAGTAAAGAACTAAAAGACCCCGAACACCTCACTCCCAGATATTTATTAGGCTCTCAACAGCGCCCCTACCTGGAAGGTAAAGGT
Source organism: Crocidura indochinensis (assembly GCA_004027635.1). Taxonomy (NCBI): domain Eukaryota; kingdom Metazoa; phylum Chordata; class Mammalia; order Eulipotyphla; family Soricidae; genus Crocidura; species Crocidura indochinensis. The sequence goes on along the minus strand of PVKC010015187.1, from coordinate 13,803 downwards.
GGGACAACAGGCAGAGATAATAATTTTACAGAAATGCTTTCATATATAACACTACTGTGTACAAAGCAATTACTGTACAAAGCAATTACTTGTGGTGGGCTCAAGGGACCATCTGGAATGCCAGGGATTGAATTCAGGTCAGCAGCCAAGAGCACATCAAGCACCCTACCTTTTGTACTATCTATCCAGCCACAAAAACCAAAAGACTTGAGGCAAGTGTTTATGTAAGCAATCTTGTTTTAACTCTGTACTCTTTAGAATACAAATACATCCTATTTTTATTCTTGCATGAAGGCAGAATATTGCAGTCTACAAAGATTTGAAAGAAATAAATACTGGATTTAAATATAAACTCTACAATTTATTGCCTGGGATATTCAATTTGCTCATAATTATTTAGATCCTTAGCTTTCCCATTTTTATAATACATGAAAAGTATCTATATCATCATTTTTATTTAGTTTTACATAAAGATAATTTTATTAAGTATCTGTCCTGTGGAAGGGCTATATTATACATTTATTTATAGATAATTCTGACCTGGATATGAAAATTAAAGTTATCAGAAAGATATATATGAAAATGTGTAAGCAGATAATTTCTATAACATTTTTCTAAACTTCAGAGTCACTGGAACATTACGTGACTAATGGAATGTTTTCAATCTACTTAGATATTTTACAGTGGAAATATTCAATGATGTAGTTGAGTGAATTTGGGAAAGGTTTGTACCCTTTAAAATAAGGGACCACAGTGATAGCAAACTAGTAAAGCATCTGCCTTTCACAAGGATGACCCGGGTTTTGATTCCCAGCACCCCTTATGGTTCCCTGAGCCCACTAGGGGTGATTCCTGAGTGCAGAGCCAGGAGTAATCCCTTGGTGTGGCCCCAAAACCAAAATAAAGAAAAAGAATCCGGGAGATAGCATGGAGGTAAGGCATTTGCCTTTCATGCAAAAGATCACTGGTTCGAATCCCGGTGTCCCATATGGTCCCCCGTGCCTGCCAGGAGCAATTTCTGAGCATGGAGTCAGGAGTAACCCCTGAGCACTGCCGGGTGTGACCCAAAAACCAAGAAAAAGAATTCTTTGAGCTAATTAGACAGAATGACAGAGGATCCTCTTTGTGACCCATAAAGATGATTTTATTCACCCAATTCAGTGCACCCAAGAGAAAGAGAACCCTAGAACAAGGGAAGGTTTCTTCCAGCTATCATACCATGGTCTTCCCTGAAACATAGTCCTAAGAAACTGAGGTGGACAGAAACAGAGTGAAACAGAGTGACAACTGGGTATTCTATGTGATTCAGACTGGCCATTTCACCCCCAGATAAATGCTCCCCAAAAAGTGCACAATCATTTTATTTTTTTGTGTGGCCACACATTTCTTCCAGTCAATGGGTCACACTATTATACATAATAAACAGCACCAGACTACAAAGATCACAATATCAAAGCAATGCAGAACACTACCACACTTATCGAGTAAAGATGGCAAAAATGATGACTCAACCATTGTCAGTCAGCTTGCTATACAGCCTCTCTAAAAAGGATGTTAGAGAAGAAATGTCAAGAATTTTCAGAAAATTTAAAGGAACCAGCAAAGAGACGATCAAAGAAACTCAAGAGGATATGAGAACAGAAATGAGGAAACTTCAAGAAGAGATGACCGAAGTGAAAAACTTGGGAAAAACGTGGCAGGTAAAATGAAAAACTCACTGGAAGGCCTCACCATCAGATTAAAAACTGCTGAGGACAGAATAAATGAACTCAAAGATGAGCTGGAAAATACCTCTGAACAAAAGACTGAAACAGTCTTAAAAGAAATGAATAGCTGACAATAGAACTTTGGGAAGAAAGAAAAACAGAGTAAGTTCATTGTTTTGAGTTCTAAGTGACTTGGACAATTGTAATAAGTCATATTTATGACTAAAGCATGATATTATTTTACAATCACTTGTTTCATACACCATTGTTGTTTAAACATAGTGTGAGATCAAGAAGGCATGAGAGATAATGCTGGAGCAGAAATAAGGTGCACCCTAGAATATAAGGACACCACAATATCTGAGTGCCCTCCTATTTCATGACGGTTAGTTAGAAAACATATATTGAAAGATAATTATAAGTATAGAGAGGAATGAATTTATTTTTCTAAAATTTATAAAGTATAAAGTAGGTAAATAAAATCTGATTAAAATTAATGTTAGGTCAAATTTTATTTTAAAAATAAATACATACTTAAATTATCGGAGAAAAGATTTCAAACAGTTTTGTGTAATCAACCTCTGAAGATAGTAGACAGAAAATTGTTAGCAGCAATACTATATATTTTAGCAGCACTTTCGTTTCCAGTGGGTGTTAAATATAAGCTAATCAGTATACAAAATTCATAACTAGATGTGGTGCCTAGTTTATGAAAATAACTGCAATATTGGGAAACCTAAAGATAAGAAGGAAATTGACTCATTTTCTTTTCCTGAAATATTTTTGTATTGCTTTCTTACATTAGCATTCAAATTCTAATAACTAAGTATACAATAGAAAACTGTTTCAAAATTATAACATAAAAATATGTGATCATACAATTTCTTAATTTGATAATATGATATATAAAATTGTTCACTTTTGTGAAATGTTTATGCTTTTTTGATCTTTTGTATATTTGGGAAAATCTGTATTGTTTTAGTTTTCGGGCCACACCCAGTGATGCTCAGAGATTATTCCTGACTTGGGGTACCATATGGGACACCAGGGGTTTGAACCGCAGTCCATCCTAAGCTAGTGCCAGCAAGGCAGAAGCCTTACCATTTGTGCCACCGCTCCAGCCCCTAGATTTATTTTTTTTTTTATGAAGGGAATAATAGCTCCTCAGAGGCACCACTTCCACTATAACAAAGTCAAATGAGGCTATAAAGCCAGCATAGGTTTCAGACATATGGTTTTCATATGTGATATTGGGTTTGATCCCCAAACCTCGTTCTCTATACCTTCATATCACTGGTTGTAAAATAAAGAATACATCAGCACCTCTGGTAGTCCCCAGAATCACAGGAGCTAAGTAGTGCTGCATTCTTTGCCCTGAACATAATACTATCTATCCCCCATTTACCATGTATTGCCACGATAGATCCCTCATATTCCTGAGCACTACATGAGAGACCTCACTCCAAAATGAAACACAATAAAGAAATTCATTCATCAACAACAGAAATAAGCCAGAATTGACACAGCATGCCGGTATGAAATAGCATAAAGGGAAATGGAAAGATAGGAGATTGTTTAAACATATTTAGAATTTTAATTTAGATTTAAAATTTGGGTATATTTGATGGATATTTATGAGGTAAGTACTTTAAAGCAATGCTCACAGGACCCAACTATCACTCTTTGAGAAATTGATCAACTAATTTAAAAGTTACATGCATAGGTTGAATTCTCTCTCAGGTGCCTATTAGTTGATATAGTTTAATTTGCTTTTATAGCATAAATGGCCTTTATTTTAGCCAAAGTGAAGTAAGTTTAGAATCAAGAGAAGATAACAGTGTTGCCTAAAACACATTCAAGAATATATAAACTATTGCACACAATGTAAAAATAATTAAACTTAGCCACTGTTCCATATCCAAAAAATCACCAGATCAGCTTCATACTGTCTGGATTTTTTTCAATTCGGTTGCCTCGTCATCACCTTATCAGTGCTGGAACTTCAAATGTTAGGAAACTATATGGAACTAGCCTTGCAATATCTTAAGCACGCCACAATGTTGTAATCAGACATATTCAAAGTTGATATTTTAAAAGGCATTGTCTTTTCATAGAATAAATGTAATCTGATACTGTCATGAATATCTTGACAGATGGGCTCATCATTTCACAGCAGATGGCAAAATGATTAGGCTAAACTCTGGAATTTTAAGTACTAGACATAGGAACAGATAGCTCTCTAAGAGCTAAAGACACTGAAAATACCCTTTTAAACAGCCTTATTTTAAGCAGATAAATTGTTCAGAACTTTTTCAAAACTTAAAATATCTTTCTCTGGAACAAATTGACTTGCAATATGTATTTTATTATCTGGAGACAAATTAAAATGAGTGTTAGAATAGCTTCCCTTTGATTCTGGATCTACTGTTTACTTAAATGAGTTAGATACATCAACTCAGTTTCTATGTACATAAACTTTGGGTCAATAGTACTTGCATCTTAGAAATTGAGATAACTTAATGAGATATCAGAAAAATGTATAGCATCTATATTTCACTGAAAACTATATTTTACTGATATCTACTTTCGGTAGAAACGTGCTAAAAACATCCAATTCTCTATAGTTAGTAAAATTGGTTCATTTATACAGCTAAAAATAAAATGGTAAAAGCTTTCTTGAAAATTATTTCCTAGAGTCCTATCGGTGGCACAAGCTGTAGGGAGTCTGCCTTGCACATGCTAGCCTAGGATGAACCTGGGTTCAATTCTCTGGCTTCCCATATGGTCTCCAAGCCAGGAGTATAGCCAGGAGTAAACCCTGAATGACACCGGGTGTGGTCCCAAAACCAAAAGAAAATTATTTCCTGACTTTAAATTTATTAATTTTAAAAGAAAACAATAGAATAAATACATACTATGTTTACTGGTACATCAATTATAACAATTTCATATATGAGAAAGATTATAAAATAACTAATCTTAGCTTAGCATTAATGACTTTTCATAATTTCATAATAATTTAATTTAATTTTCATAATTATTGAGGAATGAATCACTTATTTCTACCTAAATTCTTTTCAGTGCTGAAATTCTTAAAAAAATAATTTGACAAATGCATTAAAAACATGTAAGACCTGAAACCTGATACCTTGTTGTCTTTTGTTACACCAATTCCATAATGTTAAAAGTAATTAGGATTAATATAATTTAGCATGGACTGTGTGTAAGATTATCCCACTGACCACTGGAGGTCTTTGGTGTTTCAGTTCTGCTATTTATCAGTTCAAGTTAGTAAAATTCTACTGGCTGAAAATGGGAACATTTGTGCTTTGGATAGCACCTTTCTTTCTACACACACATACCCAAACTCTGACCTCCAAACCCAATCATATGTTACCTTATATACAAATATGTGTGTGCATTATTTTAATGAAGGGCAGAGATCCTGTAAGTGTACACTAAATATGATATATATGTTGTATGTAAATATATGTATAATCATATGGCCTAACTAAAATTCTCAGATGCCATAATTGACACTGTTCCCATACTGTGACCTGGGTACCTCTCAGAGCATGTGATTTATAAGAAAGGATAATATTTGTGCCCTGTTATCATTCTGGATCTATTGCCATTGAGCTATTGCTGAGCCACTCGGAAAAAATTTTTTAAAGAGCTCAATTTTATTAAAAGCAAGACTTTTTATAAAAAATAAAGGCAAGACTTTAAGGCATTTATTTCCTATTTGGGTTTATTTTACTCTGAACCATAATTTCTTTGTTTGCAAAGTAAGTATGCTAATAATTTCTTTCAGGCCTACTGCAATCAAGCAAATTAAATGAAGTAGTACCTTTAAAATTTTCTATTTCTATAGAAAATTTTCAAAATAATAAAAGCTTCTACGACAATGGCTAATACATTATAGATACCCAATAAATTTTATTACTAATTTAATTAGTTTTTCATTGTAATTTTGAGAGTAATATATAATACAGAGGCTGTTTGCAACCACATTGTTTTCTATTTATATCAGCAAAGATTTTAAAGAATCTCATTAATCAGGGCTATCAGAGATAATGGTTCAGATTTGCACAAGAGCACTAATAGGGAAAGACTGAAATGGAGCCTGCACTTCATCCATTAAGTTAATGGGCTGTTTCTATCTTGAGTATTTTAACTAAAATCTCCAATAGTCGAGCTTTAATCTTTCTTTCATTATGTTACCAAAGACATAAATAGAAGACCAGTTAAATAAGTTTGTAAAGATTTTGCCTGATTTGAGGTAATTTTCTTTTCAGTTTGTTATTTTTTGGAGGGTGGTGGGGGGGACTGGCACCTCGTGGAGCTCCCTGTGCTCAGGAATCTCTTCTAGAGGGCTTAAATTACAAAATCAGGAACAGGGATGTATCCTAGTTGGCCTGTGAAAAGGCAAAGTTTGTCTAGAATATAGGTGAAAAGGAAGGGAGCAGATGGGGGCATTGGTGATGGGAATGTTGCACGGGTGAAAGGGGAGTGCTCTTTTTTATGACTAAAACTCAACTACAATCATCTTTGTAATCACAGTGTTTAAATAAAGATATTTTTTTAAAAAGAAAGACAATTACTCTACTCTCTATACTACCTCTCTAGTCCCACATTTGATATAGACTCTATAGAAAATTATTGTATGTTCTTCATTGGAAAGACAAATGTAGTCTTTAAAAATGAATGATTCTCAGGCCAGAGTGATAGCACAATGGTAGGGCATTTGCTTTGCACACATTTGAACTGGGACTGACCTGGGTTCAATCCTCAGCATTCCATATGGTCCACCAAGCCTGTAGGGAGCAATTTCTGAGCACAGAGCCAAGAGTAACCCCCGTGCCCCGCTACGTTGGCCCAACCCTACAAAATCATTTAAAAAGAAATGATTTTAACATTATTGTAAAATCAGGACTGATCCCAATCACTTAGCATTAGATTTAGATGAGAATGCCATTATAGGGTCACGAAATAAAGGAAGAGGAGAGGGAAAAAATGTCAATTATTTGGTTACTTCCAATGGGAGTTAACAAACTATAACCTAGAACAACTTAATATAGTAGATTTTTCCTTAGTATTCCAGGAAATAAGTTGAAAATGTTTATACTTTACACTTTTGAGTTCTATTATATACTTTGCTTTGACATCTTAGCACTAATTGTTTGTTTCAATTAATTAGCAAAGATGTGTCTCCATTAAGATCCATTGGGACCAAGATGGAGGTGAAATGGGACGGCTCTTTAAAAATTGAAGACAAGAAAAATAAGAAATTTCTGTCTACATTAAAATCTTTGACAAATATAATTGTACATGGTCATTAAAATAACTCTTTGTGGATACTTTATTTTTTATTTTCAAACAATAAATTGAAGATCAGGAAAGTTTACACACCTGGTAGAAGAATGAATCAAAACTTGCAAAACTTGAGTTAGGTTTTATATTCTTTCCATTTTATCATATTTTCTTACTCTGAATAGTTCTGACCTAGATAATTCCTTCAAAGTTTGTTTCATCTAAACCAGTACCATCAAAGGATTAAGAGAGTCCTGAAGGCTATAAAAACTTCTCCAGTGTACAAGAACATGTTCAGACAAAAGGAAGGAGCTAACATAGCCAATTGATTTTATTCATTAGCATAATCCCTTTTTCCTTACCTTATTACAAGGCTCTTGTGAAACAGCTGCCAAATAAAATGCTCCAAAACCAAGACAGATCATCTTTCCTCTGCTTAGTGAAAATTTCCTGTAAATCCTCCCTTTGATTGCTTTGCAAATGAAGAAGAATGAGAAGTCATCTCTCAGTAGAGAGAACAATGTAAGGCAGTTGGATTGACTGAGGGATTTGGTGAAACCCTCCTTAAAGCAATTATACTCCCTCCCCTTTGAATTATCAATCCTGGATCTATCAGTTTACTTATCTTTTGAAAAGTAACACACAATGTGATCCCCTTAAGAAGATTGTGTGGGCTCCATTGCAGTCATTTCGGAATTAAGATTTACTATTTATCATACTTTTTTAAAATTTTTTAAACTCTGTGCTTGCGAGGTTGTTCATAATACAATTATTTCCACAGAAAAAATTAAATATGATTGAGTTAAAATCATACAATTTAGTAAAACCTTCACCAGTGCACATTTTCTTCCATCAACATCCCCAGTTTCCCTCCCTTCCTGATGGCTTCTTACCTCCCAACCACTCTCCCTGCCTGGTACTGAGACTGGCATTCTACCCCTCTGAGAATGGCATTCTACCTCTCTCTCTCTGTGTGTCTGTCTCTCTCTGTCTCTCTCTCTCACTTTTTAACTGATCCAACACCTTGTATGCCCAGCACTATGATTTTCTGGAATGACTAATTTCATTTATCAGTTTGATTTCACCAACTCTAATTTTAAGGGGTAATAAAATAATATTTTAATGAATATTTTTTCTTGCAGAATTCAAAAAAATCTTGGAGGAGTGACATACAGAGAGAACAAAATGTGTTTTCATTTATCATAAATCACTTATATGACCATATTTAAAAGTGATTAAGAGCATAGGCTTTTGCATCACTCAGCCAGGGCTCTAATTTAGATTCCTGCAAATTGTAGCTATTGGGGTAAGAATACTTTAGCTATTCCTATTGTATTATGTAAAATGAATAGAAAATACGTGTTAAGCATTCAAAATAAGAACTATGTAGCCTTAAACCTCATTGTTGTTTAAATGACTTTTTTCAGAGACAAAGTGGAAAAAGTTTTATTTTGAGACTCTTAGAATGGTAGAATAAAGAACTGAATTTTAGATGTATAGCAATATAAACTATTGGGAACAGAAACAACAGAAGAAACTGTGGCAATATTTAAATTCTTATTTAAACATGGTGCTCAGAAAAGATGTAAGACCAAATGATACATTCACATATGGCTCACAGGCCACATGTGGGCCCTCCCCACCTTAAGATATTTATCAGTCTTGCTGGGTGTTATTGCTACTGCTGCCTGTTCTGCCTAGATGTTAACTAATCAGAGGCCTGTAGTGCACATGCTGGGAATGTGCACCTTCCTTTCTGACTCCCCTCCTTTTTTCTGTCTCTCAACTCCTCCAAATCTCAGGTAAAGTTCCTCAAACTAGGCCCATAGCAAGCCCATAGTTCTCATAGAAAATCGGGTAAATTGCTTTATTTAAATTTACTTGTTCTTCATTTTAAATATTGTACTTGCTCCTATTTTGTTTGTTTGTTTTTTACTTCAAAGTAAGATATATGCAGTGTGCATAGGAATTTGTTAATTTTTTTAAATTATATTTTTGCCCTTCAACAGTCTGAGAGGCAGTGAACTGGATATCCTGTTTAAAAATTTGAGGACTCCTGAAGAAATGAAGAAATAGTAATCAGAATGAATTGAGCTAGGATATAAATTAAAAATATAGCATTATTTTAAAATACTGCCCTAGAAAATGCAGCTATAATTTACATTATGCTGTGAATAAAAAATGAAGGGCAAATTTTAGTATGATTATTAAATCATTTGTAGTAGATATCAATTGTCATCAGCCATTTTTCTTCAGGAAGGATATTTGTAACTAACTTTGTCCTTGATTTTATTTTATTTTTTTATTTTATTTTATTTTTTTTGGTTTTTGGGTCACACCCAGTGACGCTCAGGGGTTACTCCTGGATATGCGCTCAGAAGTTGCTCCTGGCAGGCACGGGGGACCATATGGGAACCAGGGGATCGAACCGTGGTCCGTCCAAGGTTAGCGCGGTAAGGCAGGCACCTTACCTGCAGCGCCACCGCCCGGCCCCTTATTTTTTAATTTTTTACCTATTTTGTTAGCTTTAAGTTAAGTGAAATCAATTGTAAGAAAGGTCTTCCTGAGGCCGATGAGGTGGTGCTAGAGGTAAGGTGTCTGCCTTGCAAGTGCTAGCCAAGGAAGGAGCACGATTCGATCCCCCTGTGTCCCATATGGTCCCCCGAAGTCAGGGGCAATTTCTGAGTGCTTAGCCAGGAGAACCCCTGGGCACCAAATGGGTGTGGCCCCAAAAACAAAAACAAAGTTCTTCCTTTAAGCCATGGAGATCAACCTGAACATCCAAAGATAGATAAGTAGAAAATAAAGATGTGATATTTATATCTCACACACATATATATCATATATATATAATGGATTACTATACAGCTGTAAGGGATGAAGAAATCGTGTAATTTGCTGCTACAACATTGGAAGATAGGATGTTAGATAAAGTAAGCCAGATGAAAAAAGGGAAAACATAGGATGGTATCATTTTCATGTGGTATATAGAATAACTAAGTGAGGAAATAAAATGTTGTGAAGGGGGGAAAGCCTAGATCACCCTTGGTCCCAGAGTATAGGAAGAAGAAAGACATCAAGAAGGAAAAACATCAAGGGGAGGAAGAAGTGATATACAAGAAACAACAGGGAACAGAAGTTAAGGGGTTTCAAGTACACCAATGTTATAAAGGGCTACTATGACTAAATATTCAAATCACGGAGTCATCAACACTGAATATATGAGAACTAAACGTCAACTAAAAAAACTAAAGAATGTCCTTTCTGGGGCCAGAGTGATGGCGCAGAGTGGTAAGGCGTCTACCTTGCCAGCACCAACCTAGGACGGACCACAGTTCAATCCCCAGGCATCCCATATGATTCCCGCAAGCCAGGAGACATTTCTGAGAACATAGCCAGGAGTAACTCATGACTGTCACAGGATGTGCCCCTCCAAAAAAAAAAAGAAAAAAGAATGTCCTTGTTAAGGTGGAAGACTAGAGGCAGAGTGGGAACAATGGGGAGAGTGGGAAAGAATCTGGGAACTTTGGTGGAGGGAAAATGACACTCATGGTGGAAATGGTGCTGGAACATAGTATGTTTAAAACTCAACTATGAATCCTTGTTTTAAATAATGGTGGTTCAATATGATGTTTAAAAAATAAAAAAAAATTGCAGTAAATGTCAGGATGTTGAGAAATAGGTCATTCTTTTTCATTACTGGCTCAATAGTGAGCCTTTTATCCACCTTCATATCTACCTATTCAATTTTTTATATATCTATTCTCCTAGCCCACAAGTCTTAAATTCCAGTGTCAATCCAGCAATGTTCTGCTTTCTAAATATTCTATAATGACAGGCATTTTTCTGCTCCCTATGAGTCAGAGGACTGTAATAGCAAGTGTACAAAGTACAGAATGATCTTAAATTTTTTTATTACATTGATTGGTTCTATTTCTTCATGGGGATAGCAGTAAATTACACTTTTAAATTTAGCTTTGAGACACTATAATTTCAATTCTAAGTGTAGAAATTGACTACTTTCAAGGACTTCAAGAAATGAAAGCAGTATCCTGTTGATAAAAATAATGACAGCTGAAATACAATGAACCATTACAATGATTTATGGGATGAATTCTGTATATCCATTTTGAGAAGGATTGCAAGCTTTTTATTTATTTTTTTATCTTGGTTTTGAGGCCATACATGACACTGCTCAGAATTTACTTCTAACTCTGCATTCAGAACTTACCCCTGGGTCCTATGGGTATCCTAGGGGATGCCAGAGATCAAACCTGGGTTGGAAGCATGCAAGGCAAAAGTCCTATTCACTGTACTATCACTCTGATATGGGCAGCAAACTTTGTTACCATATTCCTAAATACACTTTCTGAATGTCTCATATGTAAATAAGGGAAATAATCATGCATGAATACTGCCTAACCAACAGTATAGCTAGTAGGATCATTAGATAAATTGTTTTCAGTGTTCCATGTGAAAATACTAATATAATGAAATAGTGCCTCTGCCATTATAGTTTTTATTAAAGAGAACTATTTATCATTATTATTCTCATTCCTTATTCCACCATAACCACATAAGAAAGGTGATATATATACAGCAATAGTTGAATTGAAAGATTGATGTTGTCACAATCTAATTAAAGAATTCCCAAGTTAGGGGCCCGGGAGATGGCATGGAGGTAAGGCGTTTGCCTTTCATGCATCAGTTTGAATCCCCATGCCCCATATGGCCCCCCGTGCCTGCCAGGAGCAATTTCTGAGCATGGATCCAGGAATAACCCTTGAGCACTGCTGGGTGTGACCCCCCCCCCAAAAAAAATAAAAGAATTCCCAAGTTAAATAACTATTCTTTCATCCTTTATATTCAGTTAATCACAATGCATGCCCTCTACTATTGTTTTTATCTTACATATTTTCAAGCACTCCCCAGTCCATTATTTTACTTTATATATCTCAATAGATGTCTGCTGCATCTTTTTACATCCTTTTCTTTTGATCCATAATAATAGATTTGATAAAAGACAAAATAAACTTCAACTTCAGGCTCTCAAAGTGCCCTCAGTATTAAGAAAAAGTTGAGAGGTTGGCATAGAATGCCAGACTTTCAGTTTATTGTTACCTTTCAGTTTCAGCTCCTCAATTAGAATTCATTTTAAAGGGGGGGAATTTAGGAAACATAAAAGTAGAACAGAAAAGAAAAAGAGAAGTGTTCCATCCCCAAGGCCAAATCTCTCCAGATCTTTACTTCATTCTATTGCCACTAAGATTGCCACTTAAATTGTAACAAAAGGTCTATAATTTCTCCCAATCCCCTTTATCTTTCTTTTCTTCACTTTTCTTTATGCACAATTGTTCTTCTAAACTTAGAATGCTTTGCAAAACACTTCCCGAGAATTGCATTAAAATAGAGTCTAAAAGTAAAAAAAAAGAAAAAGAAAAAAAAAAAAAGCTTAAGAATTTAGCCAGGATCCTGTTACTAAGCAACCATTTCCTTTGTTTCTAAGTGTACAGAATTTGATATTGTTTGGAATGTGTTTTTAGGTGACACCTTATTAGAAAGAAACAAGGTGGGGTCGGAGACTGGGAGGAGATGAGGAAGGAAGTGGTACTACAGAAAGCTTTAGATCAAACTATGTGAAAATATAATGTGAGGGGAATAATAACTAAAGAACATGCCCGTGGAAGTCAACCCACCAGCACCACCACATGTTACCGGAGACTTTAGAATGGAACCTTTCTTATAATGGCAACTTCTTTTGGTATTTGAAAACAAACACATTATTATAAGCACTTTCATCCTTTTGTTATGATCTGTATATTTCTGCTCTGTAAAAATTTAAACGCACTATTTGATATTCTTTTATAGCCACATAATAAGAAAGCAGACAAAGGATATGATTGAATTTGCTTAAAGAATCCACAAGTAACAATTTCTCAAGTTGTCTGTATTCACAAGACTCCTGGATCTCAGGCTGGGTAGCTAATCCAGTGGATTCACTATTAAATTAAATGCCATATAAATAAAAATAGAAATGGAGATCTGAATATGCTCCCTTTCAACTCATGCTTAAAAGCAAACACTTTTATTTGGGTGAGGACAAGAATTTTGACTAGGTTTTCAATATAGGGGGTATAAACAGGATATAGACAGAAACAAGATTAAAACATAAATTGAAAACTTCATAAAGAACAAAATGTTATATGATTACATATGTATGTGTGTATATATAATACTCAGAAAAAGAAATAAATCTCCAAGATGTGAAAAATCTCCATTTGCCCCTGGATGCCTTTCCAAGCAGCATTTCTATATCTTGTCTTTCCCTCAAGATGGAATCTTTATCTCAGCTTTATTTTTATCATTCTGTAACTGGGGATATTTTTATATATAATTTCAAAGAGAAAAATTTTAGAACATTTAAGGATAATGTTATGACAACTGATAACATTTAAAAATGGATTTGTGTAGGCTGGGGCAATCATAGAGCAGATAAGAGTAACCAAGAGAATGGGGCAGGAGCAATAGTACAGTGGTAAGGCATTTGCCTTGCACACAGCTGCCCTGGATGGACTTGGGTTCAGTCCTTGATATCCCATATGGTGCCCCAAGCTAGGAGCGATTTCTGAGTGCACAGTCAGGAGTAACCCCCTGAGCGTCATCAGGTGTGGCAATAAAGAAAAAGAAAGAAGAAAGAAAGAAAGAAAGAAAGAAAGAAAGAAAGAAAGAAAGAAAGAAAGAAAGAAAGAAAGAAAGAAAGAAAGAAAGAAAGAAAGAAAGAAAG
>PVKC010015186.1:0-21625 GCA_004027635.1 Crocidura indochinensis | reverse complement strand
ATACACACACACACACACACACACACACACACACACACATGCACACTCATCTATTTCAATGCCTGCAGTTCAATATCTTAAGCTTTGCTGCCACTTGGTGGTATGTACAAAGAATAGCATGGTTGCTTCTGGACTTTTGCTTCGATTTCTTTTCTTCACTTTGCTGTAATTGTAAAAAACTACAGCAATGTTATGCTTTATTGAAAAACATGAACAAAAAGTTATTTAAAACATCAGTAAGGAGGGGCTGGAGAGATAGCATGGAGGTAGGGCGTTTGCCTTTCATACAGAGGGACAGTGGTTTGAATCCCAGCATCCTATATGGCCCCCTGAGCCTGCCAGAAGTGATTTCTGAGAGCAGAGCCAGGAGTAACCTGAGTGCTGCTGGGTGTGACCCAAACCTCCCCCCACCCCCACCACCAAAAATAAGTAAGGTGGAGCTGGAGAGATAGTATGGAGGTAAAGTGTTTGTCTTGCATGCAGAAGGACAGTGGTTTGAATCCCAGTGTCCCATATGGTCCCCGAGTCTGCCAGAAGCGATTTCTGAGTGTAGAGCCAGGAGTAAACCCTGAGCACTGTCGGGTGTGACCCAAAAACAAAAACAAAAACAACAACAAAAAAATCAGTAAGGTAAGGCCCTCAGAGCTATTAGGCTGGGTTTTAAGAAAAGTTCAATCAAGAGGTGGCAGGAGGTTCCATTTATAAAAACTTGCATTTAGGGGCCAGAGAGCAATAGGACATAGAGAGGGCATTTGCCTTGCTGGTGGCCAACTCATAGAATCCCTTGAGCCTCCTAGGTATAATTCCAGAGTGCAGAACCCAACATGACCCCTGAGTGTCACAGCTCCCTCTCTTGCCTGAAGGGGCAATGCATTCCCCTCATAGGAGCTGAACCTGAGATCTTAATGCTGGTGAAGAGTAAGGTTGGAAGCAGGTGGGATTTGGGAGGGTCAGCAGCCTAGGAACAAGCTCTCCGGTAAGGATCTGCTGACCCATCTCCACCTCTGTAATTTCTTTTCTTCTCACAAAGCACCTTTAAAAGACCCCAGAGCTCCTTCCATTTACTCCAATCCCAGTTCTAAGATGCAAACAGGCTGGAAAAGGTGCAGGGTCCATTAAAGCCAAGAAGCACTGGCTGGAGTGCTTAGAACAGGTATCCCTAACCCTTTCTGTTCAGTGGAACCTATTCTCATCTCCGCCAGGCAGGGGCTGCTCTGCACTCCCTACTCCCCTACCCCACCCCACCCCACCCTGCCCCTCATCTCTGTTCTATACCAAGTCTTACCTCAGGGCTTGTGTGAGCTGATGGGGGCTTAGATTCTGCTGTTTGGGGGACCACACCCCAATGTGCTCCTGATGGGACTCAGGAGCCCATATTTAGTGCTGGGGATCAAATAAACCTGGCCCAGCTGCATGCAAGCAGGCACGTTCACTCCTGTATTACTTCTCCAGTCTGTTTTCAGGCCTTTATATTTTTATGTGAGAAAAGAAAAAACAAGAAAAAGAGAAAAGAAAACAGAAAAAAAGAAGAAAGAATCCTCTCATTTGATTATAAAAGCTATGTTTTCATAATGGTTTTTGTTTTTAGGCCACATCTGGTGGTGCTCAGGTGCTCCTGGCTCTGCACACAAAAATCACTCCTGGCAGTCTCTGGGGACAATATGGGATGCCAAGATCAAATGTGAATCAGCTGCATGCAAGGCAAACACCCTCAAAGGGAAGTGCTATCACTCAGGCTTCTTTTTGTTGGTGGTTTGTTTGCCTTTAGGCCAGTGGTTGGCAACCTGTGGCTCACGAGCCACATGTGGCTCTTTCCACTTTTAATTTGGCTCTTTTGTGTGCTGGGCTGCCGCTCTAAGAGTCAGGGCTCTGCTCCTAGCCTCTGTCAGTGCACGCCCTGTGTGGCTCTCAAAATAAATTTCAATCGTGGTTTTGGCAAGATTTGGCTCAGTTGAAAAAAAGGGTTGCCGACCACTGACTGCTTAGGCTATATCTGGATGTGTTCAAGGGTTACTCCTAGCACTCAGGAATCACTCCAGGTGGTGCTCAGGGGATCATATGGGGGATCTAATTCAGGTCAGCTGTGTGCAAGGCAAGCTTCCTCCCCATGGTACTGTTGCTTCAGCCCCTATGAATCCAGTTTGGTCAACATTCACACCCTCAGTGGCTGCCTTCCTCTACCCAAGTCTGCAAGAAGGAAAGGGGGTAGGATGTGGGTAAAGGTTTCTTTGCCTTTGTGGAAGAGAAAACAAAGAGAACCTCCTTTCAGCAGGCAGGTAACTGCAACAAATGAAAAGCAGTGCAAAATATATCTTCACAATGTTCCTTTATTGCACAGGATTAATTGGGCTTTATGTAGAAAAGCATCGTTGATGCTGATAATTAAATAAGGAGAATCATAAATTCAAATTTATGTTGGTCAGCATATACATAGTATATGGGCTCTTCTGGAGCATATACACACTCCACTGGCACTTCTGTCCTGCCGGAGAGGCCTCTGAACACGGGTCCCCAAGGACATGCCTGAGGCTGGGCCACTCCTCTGTCACCAGCGCACTCCAGTGCTCTGAGAGAAAAGTTTCTTCTGCAAGTAGTCCACGAGTTCGATCTTTGACGTCAGCGTCTCAAGCTCATAAAAAGGGATCTGCCAGGGAGGAAAGGGGGGCCCTGTGAGCACGCCACAGGTGTGGAAGACCCTTGGCTTTCTCACATAACCACCCCACACCCTCTGTCTGCCAAGAAGCTGGGAGGGCCTCCGGCAGTGAGGGTAGTAAGTGGATTGTGCTCAAAGGAAGAACCAGCCACAACTCAGCACAATATTCACGAATAAGGTTAAAACCTACAATCAGGCGGGACATACCGTATTTGCCGGCGTATAAGATGACTTTTGAAACAGAAAAAAAAGTCAACCGAAAATTGGGAGTCGTCTTATACGCGAGCATATCCCGAAAACATCTCGATATGCCGCTAAATGAAAATCATCTGGATATTGCCACGAAACGAATTTTCCAACTCGATCCTGTACCAATCACTGCAAGGCTGCTCCGACCGCCTCTCTAACTCGGCCAATCCAAGCAGGCTTTTGATACATACAAATTAGACAATATTCTGTACCCGAATCTACACTGTCAAAAGCCTGCTCAAATGGGCCAGAGTCAGAGAGGAAGTCTATTACAGTATAACCTTTGAACCTTTGCTTGTTGTGATTGGCTCACTGTGGTACATACCGTTGCAGCACAGGAATGTTCTGTCTTATACAGTGAATATAGGCCTAAACCTATGTTTTAACTGTAAAATTAGGGGGTCGTCTTATACGCCGGCAAATACGGTAGATTTTGGAATGGAAATAAGGACCCACAGGTAGAGGAGAAAGGTCAGAATGGCTTTGGGGGCTTGGGGGGAAGGAAGAGGTCATAGACTCAGATTAGGGTACTTGGAGGCCCATAGACATACTGGTCTCAGTTTACCCTCTGAGCAGTAAAAAAATTATAGTACCTGGAGCAAACAATTAGACATTGAGTGGAAGTAAAAAATGATCAGACCTAAACACCAAACCCAAGTCAATGACAACAGAATCAAGATAATCCAGTCTACAAAAAGCTGTACACAAAGAGGACCTGCTATACTAGCAGTCCAGGGGGTAAGGTGGGTGGTATGTAATGCGTGCTGGGAATAGGGGTACAGGGAGGATAACACTGGTGGTGGGAATTGACCTAATTCAATGTCACTTTGTACCTTAAATATAACTGTGAAAGACCTGTAATTCACATTGGTCACAAAAAAAAAAAAAAAGAAATGAGGCAGGGACAAATGAAAGAGGACAGTGGGTAGAGTGCTGGTCCAGTAGGAAGCTGTCCTGGGTTCAAGCACCTGCATCTGAGTGATCACCAAGCACTGTTGAATGTGGCCCCCAAACCAAAGAACAAAAGCAAACAGGAGAAAAAGAAACAAACAAGAGGGGGTTCTGGGTACAGGGGGTGCCATAGGGTGCATGCTGGTGATGCAAGGGACTGGTCACCTAATGGGAAAGCAGCTGTCAGGCTAATGAGAGATCCAAGATTGAGGCTTCCCCTCTCTCTCCTCGGGGACTCTCTGGGGTGTCTGTGTAACTCCAGTGAGAGCTAAAGAAAACCGCTTTTAACACATACCCCTGCAGCTCACACACAGACACCCCACTGGGTAGACAGCACCGGCAAAAATAGTCTGTGTGTACAAAATTTCCAACCAGGCTCTAGCTTGCTGTCATCTGGCAAAAAGAAACCCAACTCAGGAGGTGGCCAGACAGTGAGAAACATGGGGTGACAGCGCCTGTATCTGTGTGGTAAGGGGTCTCTTGTCCTTTTGGCTGGTTAGTTTTTGGACCACACCCAGTAGTGCACAGGGGTTACTCTTGATTCTGTGCTCAGAATCACTCCTGGTGTGGCTCAGTATCATATGAGAATGCGAACCCCTGGCATCTGTGTGCAAAGAAAGGGCCCTCCACACTGTGTTATTACGCTGACCAGTTGTCCTTTTTTAATTCAAGGAATAAGGAGATATCCCTGAATTCAAGGAACCAGGGAAGAGAGCAGAAGATAGGTCAGCACTAGAATCAAGCATGGCTGGGCTTGAGACCAAGGTCTTTTGGGGAACAGAGATAAAAGAGCCTTAGGGACAGGGTTCCCAAGCTCTATGTGACAGAATCCCCCAAAGAGATGCCATGGAAACCCCGCCCCCCCCCCCTACCACCACTCCCCTGTTCCCAAAATGAGAGAGGTTTTTAACAGGAGATTGAGGTTCGGTGGACTACAAAATATTCTACAAGAGAGGACAGAGTCCTGACTTACAGGAGTCTGAGACCTAGTAGGGACCCCAGTTGGAATCTAAGTTAGTCCTGCCTTCTGGGGCTGTGACGGGCAGATAGAGCCTGTGAATCCTACACGGATGGATGGACAAACAGATGCAGCATTTGTACCTGCACTACATGGTAGCCCAGCAGACGCAGGTGTCTCTGTTTCGTGGCTTCCTTCCCCAGTAGATGCTGGGTGTTCAAGCAGAACCTCTTGGGCCCATCAATGCAAACTGCTATCCTGGAAAACAAGATGAGAGAGCAATGTCTTTCCAGCCCTAAATTCGCAGTCTGGTCTTGGCTGTCCTGGCTCATCCAGGTTCCTCCCTGCTGATCGAACTCACTCAGGGACACATTAGTTTTCCATCTACTGGAAGATAAATTCAATTCCCCAAACACTGGCCTATAAATTATAAAACCACACGAAGAACTTCCAAAGGTTGCAGGCTGCCATGTGTTACCCCTCCCTCAATTCCATATGCTAATCTCACCTGGATGATCAGACCCACACACATCTGGGATAGGCTGGGGTATCTCAAAGAGAGGATAATAGGGCTGCCTGGGGGGAGGGAGTGAGAGAGGATGGGCAGCCAGGATGGTTGCAGAGGAGCAGGGAAGAGGTTGCTTAGCTTAGAAGCCATGTGGACATGGTGGTTAGGGCCTTGTAATAAAGCTAGATTTCTCCTAAAACTTCACCTGACTGTTCTGTGAATTTCTCTACTGTTATTCTGCAACCTTCAGACCCACCAGGCCATAGAGGCTGCAGGAGTCAGGCTGAGCCGAGAAAGGCCTCACCCTACAAACACTAGGACACATTAATTTATATTTACAAGAGTCATGCAGTGTTTCATTGATTTTTTGAGTTTTGTTTTGTTTTGGGGGCTATACCCAGCTGTGGTCAGGTTCCACTCCTGGCATGATTCAAGGGATCAGATGTGACCGTCTAAGTTAGACCAGGATCAGCTGTGTGTGAGGCATATGCCCTCCCTGCTGTGTGGTGATGGCTTTGGCCCCATGCAGTGTTTTAAGTTCTCTCTCTTTCTCTCTCTCTCTTTTTAATGATTAATTATTTAGCATCATGGCTAGAAGGCTTTTCATAATAGTTCATTTCAATTTTAGACAGCACAAATCCCATCACCAGTGCTGACCTCCCTCTACCAATGTACCCTGCTTCCCCTCCCCATTTTAACAGACATCTTTTTAAGTTTGGTTCTCAAAGTTTGGGTTTCCTGATTTCTATGTTGACTCTGTACTTTAGATATTTAGTTTTGTCCTTCCTTAACACCACCAATGTATCCCGGACTCCCTTGACTCTGTCCCATTATTTTACATCTGTCTTTCTCCCCCTGCACTCTATATATCTTTTCTTCTCCTCACTATTTTACCTAAAACAAAGGTCATCCCTGGTTCTTTTGTATGTTTCTTTACAACTTGGATTTACCCCCAAATAGAGATTGTCTTACTTTGTAAACCTGGGTAGAACTGGCTCAGGATAGCCTGAGCTATCTGTCCTTACTGCCCAGCTAGAGGTGGTCTCTGTACTCAATAAAAATGTCAGGCAGCTGGGTCTTCATATGAGGCAGGAAAGTACAAGACCACACATTTTACTCTCAGCCTAGTTTGGATTTTTTCATGTACAACCCTGATTCAGACTCGTTCACCTGTACTTAGAGATATGACACGTGGGATGATTTTACACTCTCAGGCCAAGAATGTTCTAGAATCTCCATTTAAACCATTGTCTTCCCTCATGAAGTCATTCTAAATGCCACATACAAGTGATATCACCCTGTTTATTCTCTGGCTACTCTAACAGAATTATTTTCTTGTTCCATTCATGTGGCAGCAAATTAAATGCCTGCCTCCCTCCTCAGTGCTGCCTTTTTCTCACCTGCCTATAACCCTCACAACTTGTGACCATCCCCTCCGACCCCAAGTTCTGTACCTTTTGTGGATGTCTTCATTCACTGTGAATGGCAAAACAAACCCCTCCTCATCTAATTTTATCTCGACATCTGTTGGGAAAGAAAAAAGGAGACAATCCCTGGGTGAGGTCCCCACAAATCCCTTCTTTCTCTGCATCTGACCTGGGTCTGACTGCATCCATGCTGTGCTATCACCTGGGTGGTCAGCAGCATGGTAACGGCCACACCAGGACCCAGAGAGACAGAACAGGACCCGGCAACTCCGTATCTCAAACACAACACACAAGGCAACCCTCCCCAGCGCAACCCTCCATCATCCTATAATCCCAGTTGGGCTGTACAAGTGCTGGCAATCCCCAGGACTGAACCTTCCTTTACTTCCTTTCTCATGGCCTGCAGCATTGTGATAGGAGTAACAGAGCAGGGGGCAGTGCCAAGCGTTATGATTTACCCATAAATTTAAAAAAAGCCTATGCCCAGGGCCAGAATAATAGCACAGTAGTAGGGCATTTGCCTTGCATGCTGCTGATCTGGGGTGGACCCAGGTTCGATCCCCAGCATCCCATATGGTCCCCCAAACTTGCCAGGAGTGATTTCTGAATGCAGAGCCAGAAGTAACCCTGTGTGCCACAGGTGTGGCCCCAAAACAACAACAACAACAACAACAACAATAACAACAACAACGCCTTTGCCCAATCTATGCTGTGCTGCCCAGAGAACCTTCTACTCGAGTAACAGAATTGTTTCTGCCCATCTTGGTTTGTGGCAGAATGGTCACTGAGCACTGGCAGGGAGCGGAGCATAGTGAGGGACACTCCAGTACTGATCCTGGGATTTCAGCAGTGACCCCAGAATTGAGCATTTGCTGGTTTCCTCCCAGCATCACCCCTCCAAATCCCATTTTTCTTTCTATATCGAACAGGCAAGGGTGCCACTAGACCCACAAATATTAGAAATGATAGCACCAATGCTGACTACTGCCCAGAGCAGATGGCAGCCCTGTGGCCCCTTGGATAACCCTTTCCCCAGTCCCAGGTCCAGACACCAAGACCCCAAGGTTGAGAGAACCCTGCCAGTGGCTCCCCGGCTTCTTACCAAGTGTGTAACAATATGGGGTCAACACTTTGGAGGCGAAATACCATCTTGCTCCCAGGAGGTCGATGAGCCCATGCATCACCGACTTGTACAGCTGAAACTCCATAGGTGTCTCCAGGGAACAGCAAGGGGTCAGAAAGGACTTCACACGGAACTTGGGGAGAAGCTTGGGACCCTAAAGATTGTGAAGTGCAAGCCATGAGAAGTAGCAAAACAAACAAACAAAACTGCTTTAAATGTGGGTTCTGGCCTAGGGAGCAAGTCTGCAAGGAGTCATTTCACTTATTTTTTTCTTTTTTTGGTTTTGGACTATACCTAATGGTGGCCCTCAGGGTTACTCCTGGCTCTACAGTCAGGAGTCACTACTGACAGGCTTGGAGGACTTTATAGGATGCTGGGGACAGAACCCAGGTTGCCTGCATGCAAGCCAAATGCCCTACCCACTGTGTTATTGCTCTGGCTCTGAAGGGTGATTTCTGACCCTAGGCAAGTACACGGTGGACCTTGAAACATAAGTCTGGAAAGCACTTCATGGGGAGTACTGAAGTTTCATGGGGAATATTAAATGAAACTCCATCAGTAGAGGTAAAATTTCTGGTGTGGCAGGAATAAACATATTCAGATGTGAAGGATAAATCTAATCTGAACATTTGTGCTTTTCCGTTCAGCTGTGGTGTGCTGAGGGCACCCATGGCCCAAGTTCTGCTTCCCTGAGACAGGTCTGAAGGGGAGGAAGCTGGAAAATTCAGGAGTGGTTGCAGGCTGGAGAAATACTCCACAGACTGGGGCTGGAGAGATAGTAGAGCAGGGAAGGCATTTGCCTGGCAGGTGGGGGACCCAGATTTGCTCCATGGCACCCTGAGCCCTGCAGGAGTGATCCCTGAACAAGGAACCAGCAGGGAAGCCCTGAGCACTGTCAGGTAAAACCAAAGAAAGAAAAATGCACAGGTTAGGGAAATGCAATCCCTCTTGTGATACTGCTCCCCAACAGTGTGGCAGATAGAACTCTTTTTTTTCTTTCTTTTTTTTTGGGGTGGGGGGGCACACCTGGCAGTGCTCAGGGGTTACTCCTGGCTGTCTGCTCAGAAATAGCTCCTAGCAGGCACGGGGACCATATGGGTCGCCGGAATTTGAACCAACCACCTTTGGTCCTGGATCAAAGGCCAGGCCCAGATAGAACTCTTACAGAGCTAATATTCTGGGGATTTTCCTTGAGACAAAAAGCTTCAGAGATACTGCTTTATTTTATTTTAATTCTGATTTTTGGATCACACCCAGCAGTGCTCAGGGTTACTCAATGGCTCTGTGCTAAGAAATTGCTCCTAGGGGCCCAGAGAGATAGCACAGTGGAGTTTGCCTTGCAAGCAGCCGATCCAGGACCAAAGGTGGTTGGTTGGAATCCCAGTGTCCCATATGGTCCCCCATGCCTGTCAGGAGCTATTTCTGAGCAGACAGCCAGGAGTAACCCCTGAGAACCACCGGGTGTGGCCCAAAAACCAAAAAAAAAAAAAAAGAAATTGCTCGTGGCAGGCACAGGGGACAATTGGGATGCCAGGAATTGAACCAGAGTTCATTTGGGGTTGGCTGTGTGTAAGGCAAATGCCCACTGCTGTGCTATCTCTCCAGCCCAGATTTATAGTAAACCAGTTACCAGTTTACTGCTTTAAACATGGGTAAGAAGATAAAAACACAGGTGCCATCGCAAGACATTCCTAAGCCTCAATGTTGATGCTTATTTCTTCCAAGCACCTCACTCATCCCTGGCTATGCTTCTATTATGTTTGCCACCTTGCTCTTATCCCAATTCCTCTTGTCCTATATAAGTATTGTTGGAATTGAATAAAGCATCTCTGGTTATCAGCGTGGGATTCGTTCTTTCCTATTCATCAAATGGGAAGAAAATTCTGGGTCCCCGAATGCCTGGGGAAACCCAAGTTGACCTTTGCGGGCTGACAGAGTCGCACACCCCACAATTCCTGCCTTACCTTGTAGAAGGGACATTCAAGGACGGAAGTGAGAAAGAGCTGTGTCAGTTGGGCCAGGCTCAGCCTGTCCAGATGGGGGTCCTCACCTGAAACACACAGCAACCCCCACACTTGAACAGATGTGTGCACCACTAGTACCTGGTTCCCCTTCCCTCACACCTGAGCACATTTTCAAATGACACCAGGACACTGAGTATCCCAGGCACTGACTTGTGCTGGGCACTATAAAATCTCCCAGGGACTTCCAAGATGTACAGTTCCTGGACAGAGACAAGGGCTCCAAAGGAATAAGACACATCAACAAAATAAGTGACAAGTGCTCTTTCCTGTGGCCAAGGGGGCTTTGCACCTATCTGATTGTCTTTGAATTAAGAGAAACAATCATACCTCTCTCAAAAATGAGAACAACAAAAAATCCCCCACAGAAATAAAGGGTGGGCAGGTAGGATGTCACAGTTGTCCTTTGCTCCCAGATTGGCAAGTCATTACTGCTATTCTGAAAAGTTACCTAAAGAAATGCTGCTTTTACCTCTGCAATGTCCTGGCATTCTTTGTTTGTTTGTTTGTTTGTTTGTTTCAGCCACACCCAGTGGCTACTCCTGGCTCTGTGCTCAGTAATTACTTCTAGCAAGTTCGGGGGGACTCTACGGGATGCCAGGAATGGAACCAGGGTCAAACCTGTACAAGGCAAATAAATGCCATTCCTGCTGCTATTTCCCCAGCCCTGTCCTGGCTTTTTTTTTTAATGCTGGGTTTAAATCACCATCAATCCTGGATCTACAATCCACAACTCTATACATCCCAGTGCAAGGAAAACACGGCCAAGCACAAGAGTAAGCGATGCATAGGAGGGCCACTGAGAAGCTTCCAGGTCACTGTCCCCTCCACCACTTAAGCAACCCTCCCATCCCCACCCCAACAAAACTAGCACCCTTTTTTCACCTTGCAGCTGCTGAAGGAAATAAGGGCTGAAGATCTTGGCCATGAAGTTGACCGGATGACGTTCCAGCAGCGAACATGAGTGGAGAAGCTTCAAAAGCGATTTTGGAGGGAAGGACTTGAACTGAGTCAAAAGTCTGTTTTCCAGCTTCCTAAACAGGGTGGAGGCCTGTGGGGGTACGTAATTGAGTTTTCCGAAGGGCTCCAGGAACTGACACACCTGAGCGGGGGAGAGTTTTTCCGACTGGCACAGGAAGGTCTGGGCAGCGACATCCAGGATGGGTGCAGAGAGGATGCATTTGCCGCTGCAGTACCCCAGGATCTTGCCCAGGACCTCGGGGTCCAGCGACTGAGCACGGGAAACCACGTGCTGCTCCAGGACTCGCATGAAAAAGCGGTCGCTGTGGCCAAAGTGGACAAAGGCGTCTAAGACTTGGCCCAGCTGGACATCAGTGAACCTTGGGAGCTGCCTCACCACGTACTTGCCCAGTCTGATCACCAGCGGGAGGGCCTGCGTTTGATCCAGAACTGTGAGGGCAGTGAGTATCCGAGTGAGGCCTGTGGGACTCAGGTAGATAAGGATGGAGAGTGAGAAATTGTGTATCCGGTTCAGGAACATCTGGTGCTGGTCCAGCTTCTCGGGACACGCCTGTAGGATGCAGTATAGGGCCACGATGTCGTCGGGGCTGAATGCTTCCAACTTCTCTGCTTGCAACTGATGCATGATCACCTCCAGGGTGGGACTACTAGGCCCATGCAATTTTAGGAGGCTCTCCCCCAGGATGCAGAGACTGTGTGCATCCAGGTCCCCCCTTTGGAGACGCCTCTTCGATTCGGCCACCAGGCTCAGTAGCAAGCTGCTTTGGGCATTTTGGGGACCCACATGCAGCAAAGAGAGGGCTTGCAGAGCTGTCAGCAGGCCTGCATGGGATAAATCGGTGGGAGCCTGCTGGAAGGGCTCACACAGAGCTTGGAAGATGCTGCTCTCCAGAACCTCCCTGGGCAGTGTCCTGTCCCCAGCTTTGGTTTCCAATTCACAAATGTGCTGCAAGGCACGGGCAGCCAGGGCATCAGGCAGCCTCTGCAGCAGGGGAGAGAGAAGCTCTAAGACCTCCTCGGAGGATGCACAGTTATCCAGTTTCATGTTAAACAGCTGCTGGTCCAAATTACTGTGATTCTGCTGCATCTCATCCTTATCCTGAACCTTGGAGGTTGCATGGTGGAGGTCGCTGAGGTCCTTTCCATTTTCCGAATGGAAGTCTTGGCAGCATGCATGGTGGAACCTGACCCTGAAGGGCCCTGTAGGTCCTGCACAGGCCGCACAGAGCCAGGGGGACCAACGCCCCTGGGATACTGGCTGCAGGGGATTCAACTCTGGCTTCTTCAGTGTCCACAGAATTCTGCTGAGCCTCAGACCACAGTTCCTCCGCAGGTTAACTAAGGCCATTCCATCGGATTCTCAGCAACTCTGGCTTCAGGACTAAAAGTGAGAAGAAACACAAAAGCTCAATCTTTTTTGTTGTTGTTTTTGCTTTTGGGCCACACCCGGTGGTGCACAGGGGTTACTCCTGGCTCAGCACTCAGAAGTCGCTCCTGGCAGGCATGGGGGACAATTTGGGATGCCGGGATTCGAACCACCCTCTGTCCTGGATCGGCTGCGTGCAAGGCAAACGCCCCACCATTGTGCTATCTCTCCAGCCCCACAAAAAAAGCTCAGTCTTTAAGTATTTAAAGTCACGCAACAGCCAGGCTCAGGAACAGGACCGTTGAGAACCCACATGTGTTAACTTGCAGCTAGAACGGAGCCCACAGCACCCAGGAACCTCAGTCATACTCGTTCCCCCGTGCTCTGGTCCTGGGCTCACAAGCACTAAACGAATCCATCAATGCAAGCAACTCCCAACTTTTTTTTTGTTGTTTGTTTTTGGGTCTCACCCGGCAGTGCTCATGAAATTGCTCCATGCTCAGAAATTGCTCCTGACAGGCACGGGGGACCATATGGGGCACCGGAACTCAAACCGATGACCTTTTGCATGAAAGGCAAACGACTTACCTCCATGCTATCTCCCGGGCCCCCATCAACTCCCAACTTTTGCACAGAAAAGCCGGGCGTAGGTAGGGAAGTGAATGGAGCCGCTTTTCTGCAAAGCTCCTGAAGAAGGGGCGTTGCTGGGATTCGAATTCTGGCGGCACAGAACAAGTTGCTCAAGCAACGACTTGCAGATTTACTGCAATGTACGACCAAGTAAAGGCTATACAATTTCTGGGGGTGAGGTGGTCGATGCAAAAAGCCTGAATGCTAACGCCCAAAGTGAGAGATGTGCGTCCACCGTGCAATCTGGCGGGGGCTGAGCATGAAAACGAGGAAACTGGAAAATGAAGGTTGAAAGAGGTAAACTGAGTCAGAGAGGTGGCGGGAGGGCGGCTGAGCAGCGGGGGGCAAGAGGGTGCACGATCGTAAAAGACGGAAAGGAAGAAGAGCCCTGGGTGGAGTTAAGGACACACGCACACACCCCCAGCAGCCAGCCGAGGCACCCCCAGAGCTCGTGGGGGACACCTACCCAGCTCTGCATGCTGCCGACCCGCGCAGCCATGGAACCTTCAGGGCCTCGTGGGCCTCCGTAAGCGCGCGCTGCCGTGGGCAGCAGCTGTGCGCCTGCGCGCCGGTGCTATAGGTCACGCCCCTATCCATACCATTGGTCGGCCCAGGTTACGCCCCAGCTTCCTATTGGCTGTATCTGCTGAGCATGCGTGGTCTAGCCGATAGGCGGGGTCGAACGTCCCCGGGTGTGTCTATCCCTGCACGCTGAATGGTGAGCACTGGGTAGTAGGTTTCGGGTCTCCCGGGCCCCTGGGGCGCTGTGCTCCGGAGGTGTCGGCCCGGGTCCATTGGAGCTGTAGGCCCCCAGAATTAGGGCCCGAGGACTCTGGGGACCTGCCTGGTGCTCCTCTGCCCAGCACCATCCTGCGGGTCCTGGGGTGGAGCCCCCAACGAAGACACGATTTGGGGGTGCTGGGGCCACGGGGACCTTCCTGCAGAGCCCTGGAACTAACTTGCCGGTCCTCTGAGTGAGAGAGCGGGGAAAGACAGGAGTGCCTGGATCTTCTTTATTGATCTATTGATTTTGTTTGGGGCCCCCGCTTGGCTGTCACTCTTGACGGGTCTCTGGGACCATGAGCGATGCTGGGGCCGGAAGCCCCTGGTAGGCTGTGTGTGTGTGTGCAAGGCAAGATCCCTACTAGCTTGTGGTATCATCTCTGGTTCAGGGGTGTC
Source organism: Crocidura indochinensis (assembly GCA_004027635.1). NCBI lineage: Eukaryota > Metazoa > Chordata > Mammalia > Eulipotyphla > Soricidae > Crocidura > Crocidura indochinensis. Next base: position 7,579 of record PVKC010015186.1, on the reverse strand, counting down.
TTGCACTTTAGTCCTTGTGATCTCTTAGGAAAAACAAGTCAGTAGGCAAGTACTGTACCTGCTGTACTATCTCCAGTCCTTGTTTTGCCCTCCTCCCCCTTTTTTTAATTAAAGAACAGGTTTTATTGGAGGTACCAAGAAAGGAGAGGGAGAGGCTAAGAAAGAGAGAGAGAGTACCATGCTCAGGAGAGAACCTGGGCTTCTCCATGGGTTGAGAGAGCCCTGCTATACAGCCCAATATGAAGTTAGGAAAGTCCCATCTCAGTAGGGGAGATGTGGGCGACATGCTCAGGAACCAAGGACCAGGCGGCCCATTTACCCTTTGCTTTCCTTTTTTCTTAAGAGAACAGAGATGTTGCAAGTTTAGGAACTACTGCAGCTTGTTTGGGGCTTTATAACTGTCATCTGTCTGGGAGGAATAGTCACCCCGTTTTCCATTTGGGTCATCTCAGGTCTTTCCTAAAGCTGTGCAGTAGGGAGTGAATTTAAATCCAAGTGATCTAATTCTAGATTCATACCTTCATGGTAGGGGATCACGGGGTGCCAGGGACCCAGTCCTCTGCAGAATGTATGCTCCAATCCTTGGTGCTCTCTCTTGAGCTGTAGAATCAGGTTTCCACCCCTCTGGTGATAGAGTTCATTCCTGTGTTCTAAGAGGCTAGACGACATCCTCATTGGTCTCCTGGATAGTTAATCCAATGTACAGAGATTCTCTTCCTGAAAAGTGACATCTTTTGTTCGGGAGACAACAGGAGAGACTGAATTCCTATTCATTAGCATGCAAACCCATTGGACTTTTTTCTTCCTCAGAGCTTGTGCAGGGGGATGAGGCGGTTTTTGTTGCTCTACGCCACACAGAAAGGCCAGGCAAAGGCCATCGCAGAAGACATCAGTGAGCGGGCAGCCGTCCACGGCTTTTGTGCCGAGCTGCACTGCATCAGCGAGTCGGACAAGGTAAGGATGATTGAGGCTCTTGGGCTAGTGATGCTGCATTGAAACAGTAAAACAGTACATCAGATGCCAACATAGCATTTGTCCTTACGCTTAAATCTAACTGGACGATTTCTCCTCGAGTTGTGCATTGTTTTCTGACACATGAGCATTTGAATGAATATCAACAGTTTCCAAAATCAAAATGCTCCTAGGAGTGAAATTCTTTGCTTATCTCAAGGGTGAGGGTGAGAACAAACCCCATCTGGGCTTTCCAGCCTTTTTTTTTTTTTTTTTTTTTTGGTTTTTGGGTCACACCCGGCAGCGCTCAGGGGTTATTCCTGGCTCCATGCTCAGAAATTGCTCCTGGCAGGCACGGGGGACCATATGGGGCACCGGGATTCGAACCGATGACCTTTTGCATGAAAGGCAAACGCCTTACCTCCATGCTATCTCCCGGGCCCCTCTTTCCAGCCTTTTGACCTAATGCCCTGATTGCATTTAACCCCAAACAAAGCCTTTGCTGTTCAGACTGAGATCTTGCAAATTGATTCTGCCATTTTTTTTTTTCATTTCTATTTATTAGAACCATTTTGGTTGACAATCCTGCCAAGGTGAGGGTTTCATGCCTGCCATGTCCTCACACCAACAGCCTCTGTGTCCTCCACTATTACTGCATGGTTCTGGAGAGGAAATGTGGGATTCTGGGGAGACCCTCTATTCCATCAGTGTGAATGGTCTGGGTTTCCTGCCTACTTAGGCTGTGTCAGGCCATGCTATATCTGTGATCATTTCCATGACTCTCGACGTTGCCTTGAGATGAGGTTCTGCTCCAGACTCCAGTGTTAGCCCTTTAGCTTTCAAAATCAGATCAGTCCTTCCAGGGAGTCTGTTTGGTGCTCCCCACTCGTGGTCAGTCTTCGTCTGGTCCCTTCCTGTACTCTGACTTCCAAATTCTAGACTAGTTGAGTTTTTGCCCTCACCCAGAGAAGGAGAGACACCCTCATCACATCAGACAGCTTGCCTAAGGTAATTCTGGACCACCCAGTAGAGAACATTCTGGAAGACACCCCCATTGGCAGGCCTACATTTCTCCATGACCTTGAGAGCACTTGCTCTATGACTACTACCTAGGGTGCTTTTCAAGACTCTGGAAGCCCCACCAGAATCACCATCACTGCTGGCTTCAAAGTGGGTCTTCTGGGGTTCTCTTGGAGGTGGGTGTCAGGATCTGTAACTGATGACCTTTAAGTGAGGAGTTGGTTTTATTTTTTTTAGGCGCCACCATGTGCTGCAATTGTGGTGGTGGGACACAGGGCACAGTGGCTTCAGTAGATCAGATGGTGGCGCTGCCCACCCATGCCAGTTTTTCATATGTCAGTGTTGAGCCTGCCTGGTGGATGCTGGGCTTCCTGTCTCACCAGATACATCAAGGGATGAGCAAGTGAGTCTTGCAAGCAGATTCACGGGTGTTTGTGATCATGAGAAGTTGTGACAGGAGAGGTCAAGAAGCAGTGCTTTTAGGAGTGCTTATATTTCCAGGGGACTTTTTTGAAACTCAGAAGCCCCGAGGTAGCACAAGTCAGCGCCCACAATGGTCTCAGCTCTCTGCAAACCTCGCCCAGGTCCCCGATAACTTGGGGAGACATTAGCAACTTCCCCAAACGCATACACTTCTCCATTCTTAAGGCTGTGGGTACCAAGAGACAGGAGGTGGAGCTGATGAGTTAAGTCAGCACCATGAAGCCCTGTCCTGAAAGACCCTCCAGGGGTCAAAGAACTTGCCTTGAAGGTAGACAACCCCTAGCAATTCATGGCTTCCTGAGCACTAGCTTGGTCTCTGAGCATAGATTAAAAAGTAAACCCTGAACACCTCTGCTGGGTGTGGTTCCAACCTTACCCCCTGCCTGAACCCCTCATACCCCCCTATGTCAAGGTGGGGTGGGGAGTGAGTCAGGACCAGCCCAGCCTGCCCTGGTCTCTGAGCTGCATAGATGTATGTTGCTCTTCCTGACCCACCCACCTTACCTCCTTGTAGTACGACCTGAGAACCGAAACGGCCCCACTGGTGGTTGTTGTTTCCACCACAGGCACCGGGGACCCACCCGACACAGCCCGAAACTTTGTTAAGGCCCTCCAGGACCGGACTCTGCCGGCTAATCACCTTGCTCACCTGCACTTCGGATTGTTAGGTATGTCAGTCTGAAGCTGGTGCCCACTTCAATCTGGGGGCTTTGGGGAGCTTGGAAAATTGGGGCACCTGAGTTTCTGTCCTAGTCCTTTTCGAATGGAAGGAAATTCTCTGAGGGTTCCTGTGTGTGTCTGTGGCCTCTCAGCACCTCAGGGCAGAGATTTTGGTCTTGCTTGGTTTGACTTTAGATGGTGCCTGGAACCCAGAGCACAGGCCTGTGAGGGTGCCCCTTGCCCTGAACCCAAGCCACTCTCAGCACATGCTTGCCCTGGGTGAGAGTGTGAGAACATTGGGGTCTGCACCCCACAAAACCCCCTGGACTCACAGAAAATAACCCCCTGAAAACAGGCCCAAAGGACTAGTTTCTGATGTAAACCAGTGTTTTCTCGACCTTTCTCCCACCACTTCTTTTTGTGCACCCAACCCCATCCCCACCTCATTCTGTGATACTCCCCTCACCCCATTGATGTGATTTTCCTCTGTGGTCCCCTTGGAAGGAAGATTTATTGCCCCTCCCTGGCCCCTGGCTGAGAAATGAAGATTTTTCAAATCTGTTTGGGGCCGGAAGCTGCTGTGCCTCAGATGAGGGCCAGAGACTGTAACAGGAGGCCACTGGGTCCCTCCAGGTTCTTAACCTGATGGGCTGCTCTCTCATGAGTGTTCCCTCTTTCTTGTTCCCTGGCTGCTGAGTCAACAGTGAACAGGTGGACGTGGTTGTGCCCAGGACTTTTCCATTTTAAACCCTGAAATCCTGTGATTTGAGAGTCCTTGTCATGGATCACGAAAATCTGCAGCTAGACTTGTGTGCATGCCATGCCTGTTTTCATCCATATATATACAAGCTACAACCTATTTCTTTTTTTTTTTGTTTGTTTTGTTTTTGCACCATACACAACAGTGCTTAGGGCTTACTCTTGGCTCTATGCTCAAGGATCCCCCCTGGTGGGGCTTTGGAAACCATACAAGGCCCCAGGGTTGAAGCCATATCAGTCATGCACAAGGAGAGTACCCTTTTGCAGCACATTTATTGCTCTGGCCCCTTGTTTGAAAAGCCCAACTATTCCTTGCTTTTAGATTTCTGCCTTTTAAGAGTCCTCAAAATGGAAACTACCTGCTAACTGGTCTAAAGTATTTGCTGTTATTTCAGTCAGTGTCTAGTACTTGCCACGGTGGTAACAGAAGGACATTGCTCGCATCATTAGTCTGATGGCTAATCAGTTCCAGCATTCTGAAGTGAACCTGAATGTCATTTCTGGGAGAATCTAGGAGACATGTTCTGACTCTTCTCTGTTTCCCCAGTACTCCCTTTGCATACTAACAGCCTGGCTGCTCCTTAGGTCTGGGGGACTCGGAATATACCTACTTCTGCAACGGAGGCAAAGTCATTGACCGGCGGCTTCAGGAGCTTGGAGCACAGCATTTCTATGACACAGGGCATGCTGACGACTGTGTGGGGTGAGAGCTTGTGCTCCCTCCCTTCCCTTCCCTTCCTGTTGCCTCAGGTGGTCTTGACCTTCCTCTGTGTGGCAGCAGAGTGGGGGGGTTCATTCCACAGCAAGGTGTGTGCTCCTGAATTGAGGTCTAGCCCCTGAACTGTTGAAGCCCAGGTCTGGGAAGATCAGCACATTTGGGTGCTGGGTAGACAGGGAGAATGTGGCCTGGCTTGGACCCTCTGACTATGGGATATTGCTGTGGCCTTTGTTTCTGGGAATTTAGTGGGGTTTCCTAACCCTGCCATGCAACCGGAGAAGGACTTACTTGCTGCTCTTAGGTGGGGTTTGGCCTGCCCAGTTTTGAGAGAGGATGGGGTTCTGGCCTTCTTGTCCTAAGTCACTGCCCGGCATCCACTCGACACTGTTTTATACATTTGAGTTGTTTAGCTGCTGGTTCCTTACGTAACTCCCCCCCACCCCCCCACACACACACTGGCTTCGCACAGACAGACCTTCAGCCCTTTACTCCCTCCTGTAGACTTACTCTTTTTTGTTTTGTTTTGGTTTTTAGGGTCCACAGCCAGTGGTGCTCAGGGATTACTTCTAGTTCTGTGCTCAGAAATTGCTCCTGGCTTGGGGGAACATATGGGATGTCAGGGATCAAACCCATGTCCATCCTGGGTCAGCCATGTGTAAGGCAAATACCCTACCTCTGTGCTACTGCTCCTGCTTCTAGACTCACTTTTGTCCTTCCTTTCTCTTTCCCGGCCACATCCAGGTTAGAGCTTGTAGTTGAGCCGTGGATCGAGGGGCTCTGGGCCTCACTCACCAAGCACTTTGCATCTGGAGGAGGAGGAGGAAAGGACTCCATGCCTGGGGATCCCCCAAATGACCTGATGCCTGGAGGCCTCCCAGCATCGCCCACTGCCCCCGAAAGCACAGCGGCCATGACCAGCCTTGAGTCTCAGCTGCAGCTTCTCCACATAGACAAAGCAGACAGTGGGACTCCAGGGGCTCTCCCCACCCAGGTCCAGGCCACGTTGGCCTGCTCGGTGCCTCCCCTGTCAATTGCCTCTCTTACGGTCCCTGTGTCCCCACCCAGATTCCTCCAGGTGCACTTGCAAGACCCACTGGACCAGGTAAGCAATAAGTATGCCCTTCCCTGCCCTGCTTCTGCCCGCACCTGCTTCCTTAGTCACATGGGCCTGGTCTAGGTGCTCAGTACCCTGCCAGCCCTGATGTTTCTTTTTTTTTTTTTTTTTGGTTTTTGGGCCATACCCGGTGACGCTCAGGGGTTGCTCCTGGCTATGTGCTCCTGGCTTGGGGGACTATATGGGGAACCGGGGGATCAAACCGAGGTCCGTCCTAGGCTAGTGCAGGCAAGGCAGGCACCTTACCTCCCGCGCCATTGCCCAGCCCCAACCCTGATGTTTCTTGTCCAGGGTTTTCTGAGTGTGGCCATTCTGGCCCTCAGTGGTCCCAGGACCATCTGTCTTTGTCTGTTCAAGCTGTTTTCCTGATCTATACATAAGCTGCAGTGAACTCATAGCCGAGCGTCTTTTCCTGGGAAGGGGCTGTGGGCCAGTGAGTTGGGGGGTGGGGTGGAGGGCTGGTTTATGCTTCCCTTTCCCTAAAGAACAGAGTGGAGCTGCCTGTATCTGCTGTTCTCAGAATGTCAGTTCCACAGAGCCTGGGCAAGGTCTGAGTCTGGGCATTTCCTAGTGCCCCTCTATAGCCTTTGCAGAAAGGATCTTTGCTATGGTATCCTGTCTCCCCTGCTTGCCATCAGGACAGAGGCAAGAACAGAGGGAACCATGTCTGTCTCCACAGAAGGAGAACCAGGTGCCTGTGCCTGGGCCAGAGCCAGTATTTCGGGTTCCAGTTTCCAAGGCGGCTCAGCTGACCACAGCTGATGCAGTGAAGGCCACCCTGCTGGTGGAGTTGGACATCTCGGTGAGCGATGCAGGGTGTCTGGGGGGTGGGACACCACTGCTCTCTGAGTTTTTCCCATCTGTGCCTCCCTGACCACTGCCTGGGTGGCCCCAAACCCAAAAGACAACTTGAGTGGGGAAGCAGCTCTTAGATTCCCAGAGCATCTCCCTTTCACCTTGGGGAAGGCCCTGAGATGTGGGCAGTGTTTGAGCCAAGCCAAGCTTATTGCTTGATTGAGTCATTGATTTGTTGATTGACTTTTGAGCAACACCAAGTGATGCTCAGGGCTTACTCCTGGCTCTGCACTCGGGGTCACTCATGGTGGTGTTCAGGGGTCCTCATAGGAAGCTGAGGACTGCATCCACACGCCAGGCAAAAGCCCTTCCACTTTCTTGTCACTCTAGCGCCATCTTTTGAACATGTTAATGATCCATGCATGGCCTTGGAATGTCCAGGTCTTCCAAACCTTCTGACTTTGTTTTCTTGCCATCAGGAGTCAAATGTTGATAGGTTGTGGTGTCCCCTGTGTCCCTGGCACCCTCGGGCTGTGAATATACTGTCAGCAGCCCCTCTGCCCCTACTTCAAGGGCCACCTCACGCTGGGTACAGCCCAGCTGTGCCTAGCACTGTGTTTGCAGCCAGATTCAACCAAGCCCGGGTCCACTATTAGTGTGTTAAGTGAAACAAAAGGTCCTGAGAATGGGGAGAAAATCAGCTTTCTGCAGTTTCTTTGGTACTGAAATCTCCAAGTATCCCCCTCTCCTGTGTGCTCCATGGGTGGTTGGTACCCCTGAGGTCAGTGCCTGACTCTGAACAATGAAGATGCTCTTCCTTCCCCTCTCAGGGTTCAGAGAGGTAGAGGGTGTACTGTGTTGCTGAGATCTTTTTGTTTGTTTGATTTTTGGTTTTTGAGTCACACTTTGTGGTATTCAGGGTTACCTCCTGGCTCTGCATTCAGGAATCATTCTTGATGGGCTTGGGAGACTCTATAGGATGCCGGAGATTGAACCCAGGTCAGTCAGTTGCAAGGCAAACTCCATCTTGCTGTGTTATCACTTTGACCTCTACAATTAAAAAAAAAGGTCAGGGGGCC
>PVKC010015185.1:0-21626 GCA_004027635.1 Crocidura indochinensis | reverse complement strand
AGCCACTATGATTCTGACACTTGGTGGAACAGCATATGCCATATATGAGCTGGTTAAGGCTTCATTTCCCAAGAAGCAAGATTGACTTCAATTTATTACCCCAACAGTCAATTGAAAAAATGGACCACTAATCTGAGTTCTTTGGGATCAATATTTATTAACTTGTACTTAACTGTCACCAATAAATCAATCTTTACCATTAAAAAAAATAACAGATATAACCTAATTTCACAAACTCATGAAAGATCCACGATCACAGTGGTCTGGAAATTATAAACAACCCCTCATTGCCTAGGGTATTATATATATATACTTATATGTATATTTAATAAACTACTTTAAAGATCATGTATTAAATAGTTGCACATAATACATTTGTTCCAAGACCAGTCCCGCCAGTAATATAAAATTCCCCCCACTATTGTCCCCAGTTTTCCACCTATTCCCAAGTCTACCCCATTGACAGGCATGAAATAAAATATTTTATATTATTTGTAGGTACGTGGGAATAAAATTATTATTAAAGTAGCACAATAAATTTTTTTCAAAAATTAATGTATTACATAGTGAAGCCATTAAATCATTGTCACAAAGTTTGCTAAGCATTTCGTTGCTAGTTTTATTTGTTTTGTTTCTGAACATTAGGTGACTTTGAATCCATGTTGTCCTCTAAATTGGTATGTTCCTAGTGGGATGACAGTATTGAAAATATTTGGGGTTATTGCTGCCATATATACAGACTCACAGACCAGAAATTCGGAGTTCATGGTTAATATTATGACTTTTATAGGGTTTGATTTTGTCTGCCAAGGCTTCCTGAAGTATGAGAAAGCAGGGGGAGAGTGCTTGCACTTACTGCAGAAAAGTCCTAGGTGTTAGTTCAAAAGTCAGCATACTTAGAGTTTTGGTTAATTTGACATCTCTGCCGAGCTCTGTGATAGAGTGGTGAAACTGGGCCATTGTTGAAATGGTGGTTTTGGGTACACCCCCTGGCTTGCCTTCAGCAGGGTAAGTGCTTGGCTTGCTCTCTTCTCCTTAGATTGCCATTTTTCAGCTGCATGGCCTGGGTATCCATGATATTTCAAGATTTTTCAGGGTTTTTAAGAATAAAGTGAGTCTATGGAATTGGCTGAATGCAGACATGGAGATTATATTTTCTGGGGTTATTATATTCTAATACCCAGAATTATACTTAAAAAAATTATCTTATGAGGGCTGGAGTGATAGATAGCACAGCAAGTAGGGCATTGGCTGACTCAAACTTCATCTCCAGCATTTTATATGATCCTGAGAGCCTGACAAGAGTAATTTCTGAGTGCAGAGCCACTGCTGGGTGTAGCCCAACCCCCACACACCCAATCAAAACCAAACCAAACAAATCTATTCTGTGAAATGGATTCAGATAAATAATCTAGGACTTGAGTTCCTTTTTCCATTAGTGTGTTCTTTATGATTTTGACAGGGGAAGATGTTTGGTACCCAGGAATCACAACTGGCAGGCTCACGGTACCATATGGAACACTGAGGTTCTAACCCAAATTGGCCGCTTGCCCTTTCCACTGTACTGTCTCCCCGGCCCCATTGAGTTTATTTTCTCACTAATTATATTTCAGATACATGGACTAATTTTAGAAGTTAGGGGGTTTTAACATAGAAAGCATAGCGTTGGTAACTACAGTAAACTAGTGTTTTGTGTCTGTTGATTCGCATACTACAATCTATATGTTAGGAAAAGAATGTACTATTGCTTAGGGATTTAGTCTCATAATCTTAATGTAATGCCTTTTGGGGAAAAGATCACTTTTCATGTCCTAGAAGATGAAGAATATTTTAAATTCAGTCACAAGGTGGCAGCAGTCGTCCAGTTTTTATACAGACATAGTATCTGGTACTAAAATGTTCTTCTGTTAAATTAGAAACCTCTTGGAAAATACTACTTTAATAAAGAATATAGAGTAAGCTACTAGAAGTATAGTATTAGATTATCCCAATTGAAACATGGTTAAATATCGAAAAAATTTATAGGGAAGAAAATAAAATTTTTTTTTTTTTTGGTTTTTGGGCCATAATCGTGACGCTCAGGGGTTACTCCTGGCTATTCGCTCAGAAGTCGCTCCTGGCAGGCACGGGGGACCATATGGGGAACCGGGGGATTGAACTGAGGTCCGTCCTAGGTTAGCGCAGGCACCTTATCTCCAGCGCCACCTCCCGGCCCCAAATAAAAATATTTAATGGTTAGCTTTAATATAAATTCGATCTATATAGTCTCAAAACATACAATGACTATTGGTGTTTTTCACATTTAATGATAATTATAGAGTTTTTAAGAAAACTTGGATTCTGAAACAAAAGAATGCTAACATTTTTGTTTGTTTGTTTTGATGCCATACCCTATGGTGCCTAGGGCTCTGTGCCTAGGGATTACTCCTAGAGGGTTTGGGAGCCATATAGGGTTCCATGGATGGAACCAAGGTTGGCTTCATGCAAGGCAAACCACCTACCCACTGTACTCTGACCCTAGGAATACTAACATTTTTAGCAGTAGTAGACCTGTTGAGAATATTAATTGAAGGGAAAGAAATTAACTTGTAATAGCATTATATTCCAAACTTAGGAGGCAGTATAAAGTATAATATGAAGAATATAATATAAAAAAGAATCTCTGTATTTTACTGAATAAATTATTAACATAAATGATGAGATAATTTTATAGAGAATTCATTTAGGAATCTGATTTTAGAATAAAGTTATCTTTGTTTATATGGTCATACAATATTTAGTTATAGTATACTTCAGGGTAGAAATTAAACATTTGTTCATGGAGAATTACAGGGTATACATTCCACATATTTTCATTGGATATAAACTATGGAATAGATATTGTAATAAGCAGTACTTAAATAGTGGTAAATATTAAAGACCCTGCCCAGCCTGTATTATCAAACAATTATAAAAACTAAGCCTAAAGTAGTCAGTTATTGCATATAAGATACAACCTAAAATCATTTAAAGTATAGAAGTAAATTTTGAGGCGAGTGATACACAGTGTTTGCCTTGCACTTGTACTTGCACCAACCTGAGTTCAATCCTCGGCATACCATATGGTTCCCCGAGCTTATCAGGAGTGATTTCTGAGTGCAGAATCAGGAATAACCCTGAGCACTACCAAGTGTGGCTCCAAAACAAACAAACAAAAAGTAAATTTTCAGTGTTAAAATTTTTGATGATAAAATATAGAAATATTATATTTCAAATTCTAATCATATCTTAAATTGGATATATCATAAACTGATAGACAAATATTACTTCTTTGATCTAGTACTTCTTTGATATATTAAAGTTATATTTTGTTAGATTTTATTCTTTCCTTTCAGTAACTGAGTTGTATGGTGCCTATTTGATTATATTTTAAATCTATCTTTTGGAGAACTGTACATGCAGTACTATAGATCAAATAGAATTTTCTCTTTTGGTCTCTACTCTCTTATTTTTTTTGAAAATGACTATAATATTTAGACAACAATGGGCATTTGAAGTCAGCCCTAAAAGTTTCCTGAGTATCATTTATTCATATGCATTTAAGGTGTTTTCTATGCTACCAAGTGCTGTATATGCTGGAAAATTAATGGTGAATAAACCAGAGTTTATACTCAAAAAGCACTCTTGATAGAGATAATATTCAGACAATGCACATATGAGTACATAATTTTATTACAATATAAGAAATGGAGCATGGATTGTTAAGCACATAGAAACCCTTGAAGCCACAAAATATATAGAAGACAAGCATAATTGCTGTAATACAGGCTTCAATGAGTCTTTGGGGACTTAATTTCAGTAGTCTGGGAAAGAAAAAAATAAACAAGCATAACTATCCAATCTAAAAAATTTTTTCACAGCAAAAAAAATTTTATAATGAAAAATATAATTAGAGTATAAATTTTCATTATCAAAATGAAAAGACTTCTCAATGGGAAGAATTATTTGCAGTATACATACATATGTGTGATATGCAAAGAACTCTTCCAGCTAAACAATAAAATATCAAAACTTAATAGAGGGGTCCAGGCAGTGGCGCTAAAGGTAAGGTGCCTGCCTTGCCTGTGCTAGCCTTGGACGGACTGCAGTTCGATCCCCTGGTGCCCCATATGGTCCCCCAAGCCAGGAGCAACTTCTGAGCGCATAGCCAGGAGTAACCCCTGAGTGTCACTGGGTGTGGCCCAAACCCCCCCCAAAAAAAAAAAAACTTAATAGACACCCTTAGAACATAACATGGAGATGATAATAGGCACATCACTATTATAGGGAAATGTAACATCAAATAACAATTAGTTATTATTTAATATTTGTGACAACAGTGAAGTTTTATGTTTAAAAGACCAGGAACAAATGCTGGTGAGGAAATGGAGAAAGAACTACCTTTATACGTTGTTGGCGGAACTATGAATTCTTTGTGGACTCTGAAAAGCAGTCTGAGGTTCCTAAAATTATTAAAAATAAGTCTACCATATGATCCTGTAATCCTGCCCAAGGTATATGTCAAAGTGTAAAAATGCTAATCCAAAAGATATATGTACACCTGTATTTATTGCAGCATTGTTGGTATATATATACTGTATATATATACTGCCTATATATGTGTATATATATATACACATTATGTCTATATGACATAGACATATATGTCTATAGTTTTCCATTATGTCTATATGACACATCTTAATCTAATCATCCATGGTTGGACATTTAGATTGTTTCTATATCTGCCAATAATATATACTGCCTATATATACACACATATATACCTATATATATACCTATATATAGGTATATATAGGTATATATGCATATATATAGGCAGTATATATTATTGGCAGATATAGAAACAATCTAAAACAATATATATAGGTATATATATGTGTGTATATATATAGGCATATATATATGTGTGTGTATATATATAGGCAGTATATATTATTGGACATTTAGATTGTTTCTATATCTGCCAATAATATATACTGCCTATATATATACATATATACCTATATATATACCTATATATAGGTATATATGTGTGTATATATAGTATATATATACTGCATATATATACATATATACCTATATATATACCTATATATAGGTATATATGTGTGTATATATAGGCAGTATATATATAGGTATATATGTATATATATAGGCAGTATATATTATTGGCAGATATAGAAACAATCTAAATGTCCAACCATGGATGATTAGATTAAGATGTGTCATATAGACATAATGGAAAACTAGCCATCTGTGAAAACAAATATAAGACATTGTCATTTGAAATGCAATTGGAGATAATGCTCATCTAGGTGAGTCAGGTAACAAATACTGAATGATTTTACTCCTATGGATCACAGACCTGAGATTACTGGGGTATGGTGACTGAAGGAACAAAAGGAGGAGGGAGGCCAATGGTTGTTACAAAGGTAGTGAGTTTGGTGTGATGATACTTTTGTAGAGGTAAGAGCCTATACACAAAAGACACATTGTGTTGTGTAACAGTATTACACATTAGGGAAAAAAATGTTATGAATTCTATGTGTGTCAGAGGGATTCTGTAAAGTATTCATGCTTGTAAAGATCTGAAGAGATGAAAAAGCCTGAAAAGTTGGAGGTGGGAGTTGAGTTTTATAAAGAAAAACTTTACAAAACTTGAGTTTTGTAGTTCTAGCTTTAGTGTAGAAGTATGAAAAAAGATGAATTAGGAGTTAACTTAATCTAATGTTTTATGGCTGACCAAATGTTGTTTTATATCTATAGAGATTTATAATATTTACTTATTAATGTAGATACTTACATATTATCTATAATAAAATATTTTCTAGCCTAAATATAACATTCCCTTTCTTAGGATGAAACACAGTTTTGGGGTGGGGGAATTTGGGCCATACTCTGCTATGCTCAGGGATTACTTCTGGTGGTTCTGGGTGGACTATACGAAGTTCTGGGTATAGAACCCATGCTGGTCCTCATGCAAGGGAAGTCAGTAGTCTGCCCACTGTACTCTCTTCAGTCCCTGAAATATGCTTTTAGAAGTCTATTCAGATTTTCTCCTAAAATTTTCATAATTCTCCACACTTTAAAAATTTTTATATTTGTAGGACTTATTTCATATACATTTAAAAATGCAGTGGCACAGAATTATTCATATACTAATTTAAAATTTTATATACTTGTAGAGAAAGATACTGTTTTCAAAAAGAATTAAAATTTTTTTGCGGGGAAGGGGGGGGTTGGACCACACTCAGCAGCACTCAGGGGTTACTCCTGGCTCTGCACTCAGAAATAACTCCTGGCAGGCTCAGGGGACCATATGGGATGCCAGGAATCGAATCCAGGTCTGTCCTGGGTTGGCCATATACAAAGCAAACACCCGATCTTCAGTCCCAAGAATTAATGTTTTAATTTATTGAATTACAAGTCTGGAATTTCAAGAGTTTATCCCTTTTTATCTGTGTGTACATATCTCTATCTTCACAATACAATAAAAAAAACTTTCATATTAGGTTTAAAAAGTGACTTGAGGGGGCCGGGCGGTGGCGCTGGAGGTAAGGTGCCTGCGCTAACCTAGGACGGACCGCGGTTTGATCCCCCGGTTCCCCATATGGTCCCCCGTGCCTGCCAGGAGCGACTTCTGAGCAAATAGCCAGGAGTAACCCCTGAGCGTCATCGGGTGTGGCCCAAAAACCAAAAAAAAAAAAAAAAAAAAAAAAGTGACTTGATAAGGGAACAACTGGTCAAAGTCATCAGAATGGGAGATTTTGTCTACAGAACTGAACTTACATGGGAGTGAGATTTAGAGAGGTCCTTTGGATACTGGCGGAGGAATGAGGCTTTCTGCTGATGGTTGTATTATTGGAATGATGTATGCATGAAATGTATAATTAACAGTGTTGTATAAATCCTGCCACCTGAATAAAAATTGTTAACATTAAAAAATAAAGTGTAGGTGGTAAAATGGGAGTATAAACTAATTTTATTAGTCCTGGGGGGGATTAGGAATGAGGAGACATTTAAGATGATACTTTATAGTTTTTGAAGTTGTATGAGAATAAACATGTTAACCCATATATGCATATATGCAGGAAAAGAAAACCATATTTGGTTTTGAGTTTTTTGTTTTGTTTGTTTGTTTTTGTTTTTGGGCCACACCCGGTAATGCTCAGGGGTTACTTCTAGCTATGTGCTCAGAAGTCTCTCCTGGTTTGGGGTCCGTATGGGATGCCGGAGAATTGAATCACGGTCCGTCCTAGGCTAGCGCTGGCAAGGCAGACACCACCTCTAGCACCACCGCGCCGGCCCCGGTTTTGAGATTTAATGTTTTTCTTTGAGTAGAAATAAAGAAAATAATAAGGATGCATAGATCTGGAACTCTGTTTGGGAGGGACCTCTAAAACAGTACTCACGAGGCCAAGGAGGGTCAGAATTCTTTGGGTTTGTTTGTTTGTTTGTTTGTTTGTTTTTGAGGGTCAGGATTCTTGCTAACCGGGACAGAGGTTCAATGTAAGGGCCAAGGATTAAATGCTGCTTTGGCCCTGTAGTGCTAGGGATTGATTATCCAGGCCATTCCTGGCAGTGCTGGGGCCCTTCAGGACTCCACCTGGAGATGTTGGCAGCCTTTAGTACTCTGATCAGTGATGCTTAGGGAATGATGTGATATCAGGAATCAAACCTGGGTTTGACCATTGTGCCATATACTATCCCCAGATCTAGAAATTTAAAGAGAAGCCTTAAATTTACATCACATTTTGGATTCATTAGATGTTGATGGTTACTGAGATTATTTAGAGACCAAGCAAAGGATGATTAAACTGAGATTTGAAGAGACTCCACTTGCACAAGAACCTGAAGAAGGGCTCAGAAGGGCCTGCTGATAAAGAGAAGGGGAAAGGCCCACGGGGAAGAAGGTGCAGAAATTACGGATAGTATTTCGAAAGAATGGGAAATGAAAAATACTCACGGTTCTTAGTAACAGTTTTCTAGTCTACATTTATAAAATGTATGTTTTTCTCTTTAGGCACATCTACTTTGCTGCTTACTAGAATAAACTGTGCAGTTTGGTCTAATGTATGTACTAAGCAAAACGTTACTGAATTTCCATTTATAAAGATGTACAAGGAAGGGGAGAACCCAGTTTCTTATGCTGGTATGCTTGGAACTGAAGCTCTCCTAAAATTTATCCACTTGTAAGTATTCAGCTTTATTATAAGATTCTAAAATACGGAGGCGTATTAAGCTTAATTATTACAAGTTGACTTTTATTAATCTATTTTCTGTTAACACCACTTGCTTTTTTTTTTTTTAACAAGCAATATGAAGTGAATTTGTGACTGCTAAGAAAGCAATATGAAGTGAATTTGTGACTGCTAAGACTGTAGTCTTTTTTTTTTTTTTTTTTTTTTTGGTTTTTGGGCCACACCCGGTGCCACTCAGGGGTTACTCCTGGCTATGCGCTCAGAAGTCGCTCCTGGCTTGGGGGGACCATATGGGAAACCGGGGGTTCGAAACACAGTCCGTCCTAGGCTAGTGCAGGCAAGGCAGGCACCTTACCTCCAGCACCACCGCCCGCCCCCAAGACTGTAGTCTTAAGGCTAATGCTGGGTGGTTTGGAAACTGGAAATATTGGTGGAGGAAAGGTCACACTGGTGATATGATTGGTGTTGAATCATTGACTGAAACAACAGTATTATGAATACCTTTCTAAATTGCAGTGTTTAAATTAAAAAAATTTTTTTTGTTTGTTTTTGGACCACACCTGGTGACGCTCAGGGGTTACTCCTGGCTATGTGCTCAGAAGTCGCTCCTGGTTTGGGGAAACATATGGAAAAACAAGGGGATTGAACCGCGGTCTGTCCTAGGCTAGCGCAGGCAAGGTAGGCATCTTACCTCCAGCGGCACCGCCCGGCCCCAAATTAAAATTTTTTTAAACTTCATTTCCTACTTTAAAGATTCGCTATTCACAGTGGTAGGGTGTTTGCCTTGCATGCAGCCTATCCAGGAATAATGGTGGTTCTAGTCCTGGCATCCCATATGGTCCCATGCCTGTCAGGAGCAATTTCTGAGCACGGAGCCAGGAGTAACTCCTGAGTGCTGCTGGTGTGACCTAAAAACCAAAATAAATAAATAAATAAAATAAATACTTGCTATTAAATAAGGGATACAGGGAGAAGAGACAGAAAAAAAAAAAAGACCATAAATGTCATTTAGATACCAAAAAGCAAAAGCAGTGGAATGGCACAACCACACCTCTCAAGTCTGAGTGTACAATTTTCCCTTAACTTTATTATTATTGCTGTTGTTGTTATTATTATTATTATTATTACTATTATTTGGGTTTTGGGCACACCCAGCGATGCTTACGGGTTACTCCTGACTATGCTCAGAAATCACTCCTAGCGGGCATGGGGATCATATGAGATGCCAGGAATCGAACTGGGGTCTGTCTGGTGTTGGCTGCATTCAAGGCAAATGCCCTACCGCTGTGCTATTGCTCTGGTCCCTTCCCCTAACTTTATGTTGTACTATTTTGGAGGATTATCTGCATCACAACTCTGGTGTGTCATTTCTTTCTTTTACTTTATGGGTTTTCTCTTCTCTCCCCTTGTATTTTCTAAATAAAAGTATTTTGTTGCCCTCCCCAAAACATCTTGAACTTCATTTTCATATTTTGTTGATAGACTTAGACTATATTAGAGATAATGCTAGACTTGAGGTAACAGGATAAACTTCTGTGAGGGCAGCCTGTTTTATTCCATTTCTTTTGGAGTGAGAGAAATTTTGTTTTTAAGAGTAATTTTTGTATGGAATGCTATTAATTGCTTTTATAATTAAATGTTTATTCAATGACATTTTATGTTTGTTAAATTTAATAATTTAGTATATACTTTAATTATCTAAAAATGTTTCAAAGTTCATTTTTAATATAGTCATATATTTATTCAGAAACAGAATTTCATGCCCAGTGATGATTACTTCTGTTCGAGAAGCAGAAGAATATTTAAGTGGAGTATTATATAAAGACCTCATCTCCTATTCTGGTATATCTGTACTGGGACTGTTTAGTCCTACTATGACAACAGGTGAGTAGAATTTAACCTTATATACTATGTAGTTTTATTTACTATCTTTTAAAAATAAATTTGTTTTTTTGTTTATTTGTTGGGTTTTTTGTTTGTTTTGTTTTGTTTTGTCATATTCAGCAGCATTCAGGGATTACTCCTGGATCTGCACTCAGAAAGTACTCCTGGCAGGTTCAAGGGACGATATAGGATGCTGGGGATCAAACCTGGATCAGCTACATGCAAGACAAATGCCCTATTTACTGTCCTATTACTCCAGTCCTTAAAATAATTTTTAAATTATAGATAAGTTATAGAAAATTTTGAAAATATATAAGTTGAAGTAAACATCTATAATTTATTTAGTTATTCAATTTTGATATGATTTTCTCCTCTTCTCTGTATGTTTGTATTGTGCTTTATTTACATGAGCTTAGTGTAGGTAGGGTAGCATGTTAGAGTATATCCAGGTCAGATTCTCCCTGATATTATTTAACATTACACTGATACATTTTTGCCTTGAACTTCCATTTGACTCAGCTATACCACTTCTGGGGATATACCCTAGAAACACAAAAATCCAATACAAGAAACCCTTCCTTGCCCCTTTATTCATCACAGCACTATTAACAATAGCCAGGCTCTGGAAACAACCAAGATGCCCTTCAACAGATGAATGGCTAAAGAAGCTGTGGTACATATACACAGTGGAATATTATGCAGCCGTCAGGAGAGATGAATTTATGAAATTTTCCTATACATGGATGTACGTGGAATCTATTAGGCTGAGTGAAATTAGAGGGAGAGAGACACACACAGAGAGAATAGTCTCTTTCACCTATGGGTTTTAAGAAAAATTAAAGACATTGTAATAATGCATAGAAATGAGGGTCGGAAGGATCAGCTCAAGATATGAAGCTCATCACAAAGAGTAGTGAGTGCAGTTAGAGAAATAACTATGCTGAGAACTATCATAACAATGTCATTGAGTGAGGGATGTAGAAAGTCTATCTTAAATACAGGCAGGGCTGGGGGTGAGTAAGGAAGAGATGGGGGCATTGGTGATGGGAAGGTTGCACGGTAAAGGGGGGTGTTCTTGTTTTTTTTGGGGGGGGTGTTCTTGTTATGACTGAAACCCAACAACAATTATGTTTGTAATCACAGTGTTTAAATAAAGAAGTTATTTAAAAAAAAAGTGGCCACACCCAGCAATGCCTCAAAGGTCACTTCTTAGCTCTACTCAGGAGGACCTATGGAGTGTCAGGGGTTGAACCTGTATCAGCCACATGCAGGGCAAGCACCCAGCCTCCTTGCTGTACTATCTGTCCTCCTGTTTCTGATTTTTCTTGTTATGAATATAATCTAATATAACAACTATATTAGTTATTTCGCCAAAGTCAGAAGCTCATGAATTCTTTTACTTAGCTCTAACACTTGACGTATTGATAACATTATCTTTTAGGTACAAGTAAAACAAAACACAAAAGAAAAAATAAATATCTCAAAAGCGGATAGGAGGGAAGGGACAAAAAGCTTACACAGAATAGAGTAAAAGAAGACATTCACTAGAGGAAATGAAAGATTTTTCATTAGGTTTACATTTTATAAAGCCAGTTAACTTTGAAGATAAATCTACACAGTACATCAACTCACAAATATGAAAAGGTGTAATGATCAAATGACTCCGATTTCCACCCCCACACAATCCATCCCAAATCAAAACAGAGTAAAGCACAAGTCTTTGGCTCTCTTTTCCAAGAAAACAGCAGGTTACCATTCTTTTTTTTTTTTTTGGTTTTTGGGTCACACCCGGCAGTGCTCAGGGGTTACTCCTGGCTCCATGCTCAGAAATTGCTCCTGGCAGGCACGGGGGACCATATGGGGCACCAGGATTCGAACCAATGACCTTTTGCATGAAAGGCAAACGCCTTACCTCCATGCTATCTCCCGGGCCCCCAGGTTACCATTCTTAACCAGACTTTTAGTTTGCCTACCAGTAGGGCAAATACCACATTCATGCATCATGAATAATAATACCATTGGAAAGGGTAACTTCACAGAAGTTATTGGCTATGTGAATTCATTTGAATGCTCTATTTAGAGACAGAAAATGGTCACTGTTGTAAATGGGAACTACAGTGATGAATGGAGGGGTATTATTAAATTAATTAAAATCATAAGTAAATTTTCATTTAAATGCTTAATTTTTTATTTTGGATGGCATTCAGATTACTTCCTGGCTCTGCATTCAGAAATCACTCCTTGCAGGTTTGGGGACCATTTAGTATGCCTGGGATTGAACTCAGGTTGGCCACATACACGGCAAACACCCTATCTGCTGTAATACCACTCCGACCCCTGTTTCATTAATTTATGCCCTAAATTTTATTATTTTCTTCCTCCTACCTGCTTTAAGCTCCTTTTGTTAGTCATTTTCCAGCTTCTTAAATTGTGCAGGTTATTTATGTGGACCCTTTCTTCCTGATGAATGCTTCCTTCCTGAATTAATGATGAACATAACCCTTATTTTAAAGGGTTGCTCCTAGCTCTACACTAAAAAATCATACCTGTGGCTATCAGGGATCACTTAGGATGCCAGGGATCAAACCTGGGTCAGCTATGTGCAAAGCAAATGTCCTACCTACTATTCTATCAGTTGACCCAAAGTTCCATTTTTCAATTAACTTTTGTGTACCACTTTCAAATCCATTGCCTGCAAAAATCTAAAATTAAAGTTATTACCTCCTGGTAAATATCATAGCATTATAACAATGACTATAATATAACTCCTCCATTTATTTGTTTGCAATAAATGGAGGCATTATACTCTAAGAATGAATTTCCTCTTCTCACTTGTCTATCAATTATAGATGCCTAATGCTTTGTTTAATCAATGAATGATAATAAGCCACTAATCATTAATTTGTTTATATTGTTTTGAACTAGACTGCACATGTCTTCAGTCAGTTTTTGTGTTGTGGTTTGTTTGTTTTGACATTCTTCATTTTACTTCGAATATGCTCTTTTGGCTTCAAATTTTTTTATCCTGTTTGTAACCAATCATTTATCCAATGAGTCCAAGTCCCATTTTGTGAGGTGTTGAATAAAGAGATGAAGACCTAGGAACTAGAAGACTAGTTCTCAAGTGTTGATTGCATTTCAACTCTTTCTGCTGACAAAAGTAGAAAAAAATATATGTGAGAGAGAGAGGAAAAAGCCAGTTTGGGTAAATTTGTGTATTTTGAACTCAGTCATGAATAACCTTGAAATTTTGTAATTCACCACAACTCAACTAAGAGGAAAAAATATATTTATGGTACACTAAATAGTATGTTATCATCAATGATGCATACCAAATATACTTGTAGTCAGTGAAAAGCCTTTTAATTGAGAAAATTAGATATTTCT
Source organism: Crocidura indochinensis (assembly GCA_004027635.1). Classification (NCBI taxonomy): domain Eukaryota; kingdom Metazoa; phylum Chordata; class Mammalia; order Eulipotyphla; family Soricidae; genus Crocidura; species Crocidura indochinensis. The sequence goes on along the minus strand of PVKC010015185.1, from coordinate 8,112 downwards.
TTATATTTATTGTTATAAGTTCTGAATATACACTTTTTACCAAAGAGAAGAACATTCATGTAGTCAGATAACTCACATTCCTTTATATTGGAAATGTATATGCATCTGGGTCTGTTTGAAAGAGTCTATCTCACAAAGATGAAACATATGAACAAGTGAATTAATGATGAGCTTTTCAGGAAACCTGGTCTTGAGTAAAGAGACTTCTGCATATGAAAATTGTATTATAATATGAATGCAATTTTCTGAGGTTACTTATCAAAGCAAAATAGAAGAAACATATTCCATGATAATCATTGCTTCAGACAAAAACTCATCAGTCATTGACCAGAATATAGCCAGTTTTCTTTCTTTTTTTTTTTTTTTTTTGGTTTTTGGGTCTCACCCGGCAGTGCTCAGGGGTTACTCCTGGCTCCATGCTCAGAAATTGCTCCTGGCAGGCACGGGGGACCATATGGGGCACCGGGATTCGAACTGATGACCTTTTGCATGAAAGGCAAACGCCTTACCTCCATGCTATCTCCCGGGCCCCTATAGCCAGTTTTCACTTAGAAATTAAAGTATGGGTACTCAGTTCTTTCAGTTTCTTAGTTTCTTGTGATTCTTTTCTACTTTGGTAGAAAAAATAGGCTAAAGAAGTTGTTCTTGTGAGTTAAGAGTTTCTTGTTAAAATTTGTAATTATAAATGAGCTGCCTACTATCTAGCTGTGCTACTCTAGTAAATTTGTTTTCGAATTTTTTTCTTGGATTTGTGCTTACTTCTGCAGAAAATAATCTGTGGTTCACTGATGTTGATGTGTTAATGTCCATATAATGAATACATTACTGGTTGCTAAGATACAGACCTTCTAGGGTTCAACTTGCCTAAATTACTGGGCCTTTGTGATTCAACTTTTTCTGTCATCATTTTAAATTTTTTCTTTGGATCCTATGAACCTCTCTTATGACAAATAGAGCTGTTACTTGACCTTCACTTGGTAATAATAAATGATATAAATGCAGCAATGCTATCCTCTCAGTAGTTATATCTTATTGATTCAGATTTGCTTCTTGGTAATAATCACTGTTAGCCACAATACTCTCTCTCTCTTTTTTTTTTTTTTTTTTTGAAAGACATTCTAACAAAAGTCAACAGAAAAAGTTTTAATTTTAAAATAAACTGCACAGTAGCAAGTGAGGTTTATTTGAGGCATGATTATTGCTATAATATATATAATATAATATATAATAATATATATTATATAATAATATATTATATAATATATAATAATATAATATATATAATATAATATATATCATATAAAGTTAAAGAAGATTAATGTATAAATTGGTCAGAGTTTAAAAATGAACAAAAATACAATGCATAAAAATATAGTAAAGAAGAAACAAATACTAAAAGCTGTAGAATGTTAGCTGTAGAATATACAGTTTTTAGCATATATTCTGTAATTTTCTGTGTCATTTCATCTACCCTTTTCTGACTACAAAAAGGATAGCTCATGTGAATACATTGAATAAATGTATATACATAACATACATATATAATTGAATAAATGTATATACATAAAATGCATTTGAAAGTAACATTTATTTGCTTAGTAATTTTATGATTACAAATCTTACAAATTGCATTTAGAGTGCAGGTTTATCACCTGTCATAAAGACATTTATTTAGAACTACTTAGTTACATAAGGTCTGTATGCAAATATTTATTTTTGTACTTAATAATACACCTTTTATAAATCTGTTCATTAGTAAGAAGCATCCATAGCTTAAATATTACTGATTTTTTTCTACATATTATAGCAAAAGGATACTTCATTGAAGCAGGAAACTACCTAAAAGGATTTGTTATCACTGGAATTTATTCTGAAGATGATGTTTTGATACTGTAAGTTTATTATTTTTATAAATTTGGGGGAAGATGTAGTTTGAAAAGTAATAAATTTCTTGTCTTTACACAGTTGATGAATGAATATTATAAAGTAGCAACAGATATTTGATCTTTTTCTAGGAAAGTAGCACCATGCTATTTAGAATCTTTTGGGAATAGGTAAAAAGGAGTTTGGGCCACATCCAGCAGCTTTCAGGAGTTACTTTGGCTAGAATCTTTTTGTTTAAATTTTTTTAAGAATTTTTTTATAAAATCTTTATTTAATTACAAGCATGATTGTAGTTGGGTTTCAGTCATAAAAAGAACACCCCCTTCACCAGTGCAACATTTCCACAACCGATGCCCTTGAACTCCCTCCTCCCCCATCCCTGTCTGTATTCCAAACAGGCATTCTAATTCTCTCATTCATTAACATTGTCATGCTAGTTGTTCGTGTAGGAGAGAGGTGATTGTCATGGGATTTAATGTCATCTTTGTGTATAATTTTGGTGTGTCTGTTGGTCTGTCTTGTCTTAAAGTAGACCTTTCAGTCTACTTATGTTACCCTGTTGGAGAGGTTTTCAATTCATCTACTGATTTTTTCAGACCTGTTATTTCAGTTTGGAGTTTTCTGATTTCTGTTTTTGTGTCTGTTCAGCTTGATCTATGCTTTCTTTGATTGCTTTGAGGATCCTCCATATTTCTATTCTAAACTCCTTATCTGAGAGATTAATCAGGTGGTTGGTATTTTTTGGGTCATCTGAGCTATCATCTTTATTCTCTGCATGGTGTTTTCCAATGAGGTTTCCCCATAGTCATGCTTGTAGTGTGATTTTTTTTCTATGTGTTATGGTGGGGTTCATTAGTTAGAAAAAGTGCACGGCTGTAAAGCTAATTGGCTCTTTTGGAGCCCCTAACTGCTGTGGAGCCTTTAGGAAACCATTTTCACTGTGTCTTTCTTGGCCTCCTCAGGAGAATTTCAGGGGACAGAAGAGCCTTTTTGTTTATTTTGGGCCATGACTCCCAGTACTTAGGGAAAATATGCTCATTTGTTTTCATATACCTTCCATTTTAATTCTTTAAAGCTGTCATAGTTCTTTGGGAATTTACTAATGAGTAAATTTTTACTTATCACCAAAGATATAGATATAAATATATCTAAAATTTCCAAATTTTATTATTTCCTGAAGAGTTTTTGATGATGCAAAATTTATTTTCAACTAAAATTTAAGCAATTTTAAATAGACTTAACAATGCTTTATTTTTTTTAGCCACTTTCATTGTACATTTGTAGAATCTGAGGTCCTGTAAATTTCAAGACTACTCATTGGTGCAGAATACAAGCTAAATTAAAAAATTGGAGATTATCACTAATATACAGGATGACCTACAGTAATGGCTCCTATTCACATGCAAGTGGAGTTAAATCTTGGTAGTCTTTCTTTTTGCCTTTTGCCTTAAATTGTGGCTGTGATCTTAAATCTTTTTAGAATACTGGTAGCATAGGCTTCTGGCATGATCAAGGTCATGTTCTATTCATGAAAAAGTGACCTGGAAATAAAAAACTAAACTCAAGTTATTTAGGAAATGCCTTCTCATCTGACATGCTGATAGTCATTCACTATCTTCTTCCCCGCTATTTTTGTGCATTTAATTGTGATTCAACGAACTGGAACTGTAGTTGTCAGAGTGTTTTAGTTATAACCAGCGGCCAACCAAGGGGGTCCTTCAGATGATTTAAAGACATCTCACCACTGATGCTTAAAGTAAGGCTGTGGTTTTTTTCTAGCATGAGTTAAGATTTCATGATGCAGATATTTAAATTTCACTGGTAATTTCCTACAAAACTTACTTTTGAATTTAATTGATTTTTTAAAATGTTTATTTAGCAAAATTTAGTGCTAAGTTTCGGGAGATTTGTGTTGTTTCAGTAGAGACCACAAACTAGAGTGCCTCAATTAGAATTCTCACATTCTCATTTATTACTCAAGTTCTGAATTTCTCATCTGTAAAATAGTGATGTTGGTGGCAACTTTACAGGGCTGTCTTGAGGGTTGTTGAAAACTACCTAGGACAAAAAAGAAAAAAAAAAAGAGAGAAAAAGAAAACTACCTAAAGTGCGAGCTAGTAGGTTTCTTTTCGATGTTCATCTCTTGGGGCTAGATAGATAGAATAGTTGGTAACTTGTCTTGCAGTTAGCTAATATTTGATCTCCAATAACCCATATGGACCTCTGAGACCCACCAGGAGTGATACCTGAGCACAGAGTCAGGAATGATCCCAAACATAGAGCCAGGAGTAAGCCCTAAGCACAGTTGTATGTTCCACCCTCCTTCACCCCCCTAAAAAGAAAAATTCATCTTTCTGATTAATAGTATGGGGAGCAGTTCAAAATACTAGAAAACTTTTCAGGGTATTTTTTATTCTGTTTAGGTATTTTTGATGAATATGTTGTCTAGAAAGATATCTGGCTCGATGAAAATAATAAGAGTGATGGTGGTGATGGTGATGGGCCTCCCTATTGGTGGTCAGGGTCCTTGAGGCCACTCCTAACTATTCTTGGCCAGCAAGGTCAATCATTTAATGCTAGAATTCAAGAGTATGGTGTTACTTGGGCTCTGATGTGCTGTGGTTTCCACACTGGTACTCAGGGACCTCCAGGACTACATTCAGTAATAACTCAGGGCCATGTGGTGGCAGAGATAGGACTAGGGCCCATATTTGAATGTCATGTCCCTTAACCCTTGTACTATTCTCTAGCCCTGGTTTGACTGTACCTTACTTTGAATCTACTTTGTCAAGGCTCCTTAACTTTAGATATCTCATATAAGTTGTATTTTTTCTTAATAGTAGGGTTTCTAATTTGTGATCCACTATCATCTAGTTTAATTGCTCATGTTTTAATGACTTGCTATAGTTGGAAAGTTTATAATTTATTTCCACATAGGTCAAAGAAATATGCTACTATTCTTCCTACCCTACTGATTGTCAGACATCAAGAAGGCAAAATAGAGAACATTCCATTAGCTAATACCAGTGCACAAGACATTGTAAAAATAATAACAAATGCATCATTGGAGATATTTGTAAGTATATTATAATAACAATATTTATTTTAAATCTATCAATGAAAAAGTTTGTTTTATTATATAATTTTACAGGATTGTTTTGGCATTGGCATAAATGATGGTTTGTAACTGAAGATTCACTTGGTACGTACAGACCAGGCTAAGACTTGGTGTAAAGTACCAAGTGTTTAGGAGAGTGAGATAACTTGTTCAAATCCTTGCTTGATGTGGTGGACTAGAGGTAACATAGGGACAGTGGTGGAGGAATGCAGCAGCATACATCAATACCATAAACATTAACTATTTTATTCATGATTCCTAAACTATACTTAAAAATTCTAGATAAACATATATTACAATTTTTAAAATTCCTTGCTTAGTGTCTGTATGTTAATGTCTCAGTGTATAAAATATAGGTGAAATAACACCAGTTGTAGCAAGTTATCATGACTAAACGACGTGTGTATACAAGATTTTGTGTACAGTGTTTAGTCCCTGCTAAACAGCTGATAAAGCTTACTTAGTATTCTTACTTGCACATTCTAATAAAATACACTATCTACTAAGACTCCCTTTCCAGTGTTTACAATAGACAAGAAGGCAAGCACCACAGATATCATCTGCATTTCTAACATCATTTGTTTTACAGTTGTATTAAACATAACTCAGATGTTATGTATTTGTTAATTAATATCTTCAAAATGACATAGAAAGCACTCTGAGTACCTCAAACTACTAAATTAATATCTTTTGGTTACATTTCTTGACATGATGACCTATGATGATATTACATTTTAGCTCAAATAAAGAAATATCTATAGTCTTTACTAGTTATCTTTTACCTGTTCTTATTCTCTCTCCAGATATTAATCTTTTATAATTAATTAATAGAACCATTAAGTATTATTAATAGAACCATTAATAGTTTAATGATTTTGCAGAAGTGGTTTTGCAGTGGCTTTACTGGAGTGATTTGTACAATATTTCCTGTTTTATACATCATTAACTTTTCCCCACCACACAGTTTTAAAAAATTAATTTCTCTTTTTTAACAGCCCGAAATCACTGTGGAAAATCTTCCTGTTTATTTAAGACTACAGAAACCATTATTTATTTTATTCAGTGATGGCAACATAAACCCTCAACATAAAGAAACCATATTGATGCTAATAAAAGATAAACATTTAGATGCACTTACTCCTTGTTGGTTAAATTTGTAAGTATTTTTTAACTTTTTATGTGTTAAAAGTAATGAAAGTATTATTATTAACTTGTCACTTAGGAATAAAATTCTAAATCTACCTTTGGAATTAATATTATGGGACTATCCTATATTTTCATCTAATGTTTTAAAAACGAAACTTCAGATTGTCTAAGATGACCATATTCTAGATTTCGTTCTAATTTTGTCCTTTAAATTTGTCTAATTTTATTCTGTGATTGAAAAATAGAACTAAACTTTACTCTAAAAATAACTTTTGTTGGCCGGAGATATAACATGGAGATAAGGCATTTACCTTTCATGCAGAAGGTCATTGATTCGAATCCCGGCGTCCCATATGGTCCCCGAATCTGCCAGGAACGATTTCTGAGCACAGAGCCAGGAGTAACCCCTGAGTCCTGCCCGGTGTGACCCCCCCCCAAAAAAAAACCTAAAAGAATAAAATAACTTTTGCCATGAGATTTTTTTTGTTTCAGCTTTATTGCAGTATGGTAGAGAAGTAGTATTTTAAATTATATATAATGATTGATCTATGTATATTTTATAAAAAGATATTCTGCCATCTAATTATTAAACATATCCATTCAACACATATATAATATTATATGTATGTATGTATGTATATATATATGGGGAAGAGAATATTTTCTCTAAGCAGATTTTAATTACGCAGAATAGTAACAACCTATAGTCACCATGCATATGTAGAGTCAATAAAACTTTAGACAGCAGGTTCCTATATTTATTTGGTTTATATAACCACTTTGCAGAAAAAAAATCACTCTACACCCTGCTGAAAATCTACCTTCTTTGTTTGTTTGTTTGGGGGCCACACCTGATATTGCTCAGAAATCCCTCTTGGCAATGCTTGATCATTATGGGATGCTGGGGATTGAGCCCTGATTGGCTGAGTGCAAGACAAGCATCTTACTTACTATACTATCGTTCTGGACCTAGAACTCTACCTTCTTTAAGCAAATAAACAAAATGCACCCTACTTATTTCCATGATTATTACCTCCCAGCCTTGGATAGTTTTAGAACCCTTGGAGGGGTTTGTGTCTTCCACTTTATGAAACACTGCTTTAGATCCTCAGGCCTTATTTACCTTGCAGCTAAAAGTATATTCTTTCCTTGTTTCCTCACTTCACACCAACTGGAAATGACTGTGTTTATAGAAAGTTTGAATTTTTTTTTCATTTATAGATTTCATATATATATATATATGTGATGCCATATAGTATTTATTCTTTTCTGTAACTTCACATCAGCATAATACCCTCAAAGTCTATTTATGTTGTTGGAAAGCAATATATCTTCCTTATGATGATATTCTATTCCTATTCCATTTTATTCTATGTTTAGTCTTCTTTATTCACTCACAAGTTGATACTTAAGATGTTTTCATGATAATGATCATGGGAATGCAAGTTTCTCTTCAGTATCTTATTTCATTTTTTTTTGTATTTCTTTATATTCAGAAATGACCATGCTGAATTTATGGTAGTAGGATTTTTAAATAAATTTTCTTTCTTTTTTTTGTTTTTGTTTTTTTGTTTTTTTTTGGGCCACACTCGTTTGATGCTCAACGGTTACTCCCGGCTAAGCGCTCAGAAATTGCCCCTGGCTTGGGGGGACCATATGAGACACCTGGAGATGGAACCGCAGTCCTTCCTTGGCTAGCGCTTGTAGGCAGACACCTTACCTTTAGCACCACCTCGCCAGCCCCCTAAATAGATTTTCATAATATTTTTCATAGTGGCAGCATGAATTTACATACCAATAGTACACAAAGATTTTTTTCCGTCTACATTCTTACCAACATTTATGTGGTGTCTTTAGATGGAAGTAATTCTAACATGTAGGCATACTGTTTCATTGTGGTTTTGCTTTGTACTTATTTCCCTGATTAGTGAATTTGAGCATCTTTATAAACCTGCAGCTATTTG